>JAVKPL010008008.1:0-32744 GCA_032173675.1 Gastrolobium villosum | reverse complement strand
TGCTATGTTACTTAGCCTTCAAGCATAGTATTGCTCGTACACCGATGTGCTCAATGGCAGTTCAATTGACATGTATGTTTTCTGTGTGAGCTTTGTTGTATCATACACATCAGCATTGTTGGCAACTGCAGTGGCTCTATACATCAATCCTTATTGGAGACAAGCATGGTTTTACTATGTAGAGTTGATCACCACCAATTGCTACTATTTTATTGAGGACATTTTACATAAGTTTTCAAATATTAGAAATATGTAACATATTATATTGTGTGTTTAGGATCATCTGTTGTGTAACAGGAAAAGCCACTTTGTACGTTGACCAACATAGCCAATAATTAAACGTTGATCCATTCTAATCATGGTTCTCATCTTAATTTCGACTAACTTATCGTGGGACAATTATACTTGAGACACTTGTACATAAAAAGAAAAAAAAAGAGGAAAAGAAAATAGGGATAGAGGAGGGGAAATATATTAAACCAGGAAGATCCTCAAAAGCTTTTTAACCTCATCAAAGTTGTTGGAATAATAATTTCTCTTAACCTTATGGTGATAACCATCACCAACAAACCAAGATCCATCATATTAAATCATAAAGGAATGTTAACAGAAAGATGGAGGCATATCTGTGTCCATAGCAACAGAATACCTTTGATCTTCATCTTTGGGGTATGCGATCTTCCTCAGTGAAATAACTCTAATCCTTATTCTTTAGTGTGTTGTCTCTCTTAATTGGGAAGAGAAACTAGGGTTGTTATTATTTGACATATTGGGGACCATAATCTTTTATAGTGTTTTTATTTATTGTTGGGTCAGTAAGCTCCCTTATACCTAGTTGGTCCAACACGGATATCCACTCATTTGTCCCACACTTAGGAATCTATTTGGATATCTTTATTTGATCGCTTTAATTTATTCAATATATATTAAATAGCATAATATAATTATTAATACAATATGTAGCCCACAAACACATTAGGAAATATAATTTCCTAACAATCTCCCACTTGGGCTACACCATTGATCTGAGATAATTATATCATATATCCTTAATGCAACTGTATGTTATTTATCCACCCATTGTCAAGAGTAGCTAAACTTTCCATGGTCATCACACTATATTCAATGACATAGGTCAAGTATAGATAGGTGCCATGAAAATTATATGCAATGTGATCTCTACCATGCCTATTTCCAACTAATCCTACTATAGTCTTTATGAGATCAATCCTTAATTTTCTGAATATTGCACAAACAGAAAACTATTACATTATGTGATTAAGATGATCATGAGTTGTGAATGTTGAGACATTGGCCATGCTAACGTTTACATTCTGCATTTAACTGGAACAAATAGTAACTTTGAACGTTATCTAATTTATTTACGTGATAAGCATTTTCATTTTTGGTTCCAACCCTAACAAATATGTGAATTTTCGAATAACTTCTCACTAGATTTTACATCAACACTATTGCTTTCGTTTCATTATTAATTTACATCGAGATCTTCACCTCATTTTAGTCCCTACGTTAAGTCCTACCATCTTTCAAAAAAAGGGCCGAATTCGAATACCCACTCCGTGAGTGTCTGGGGAAGGGAATACTCTAAAAGAGACTGATTCGAACCCGCGACCTGACACACCACGGCAAGCAAGCTTACCGCTGAGCCAAGCCGGCCCTTCTCCCACTATCTTTCAAATACAAAAAAAAAAAAAAAAAAAAAACACTCCCACTACATGAAAAAGAAGGAGGAAAAAGACAAAAGCTAATTCCTCACGCATGCCTAAGATAAACCAATCCCAAGGGAAAGGAAGAAAATACCAATGACCCAATTCAAGAAAGCTATAAATAGTATAAACCTAACATGCTATTTGATCTCTAAATGAAGAAATCTCCTCAAAAATTGGAAGTCTCTTTGATCTAAAAGGACCCCATTCATTCATCAATTGTTCCAGGCCTTTGATGAACTCATCGTCTAGGCCCAAAAGATCTTGAAAATGTGGGGGAGGTAGTATAGATCTCAACTCTGTTAGAAAATCTTGGGCTCGTTTCTTTGACTTGCTATCATCAGAGCCTGGAAGTTTTCCTTTTAATACATCTTCAAGAATTAATTGTGCCTCTTCATACCGGGCTTGTCTCATGAGGCATAGGCCCAAGTTACAAGCCTTGTTACAATCTGGATCGATCATCTGGGCTTTCCGATACACCACTTCGGCCATCACGTAGTTCATCTTTTGCATGTAGGCCCAGCCCAAGTTTCCCTGTATAAATAATATTTAGCTATACTGGTATAAAGTATAAGAGTTTGGTGTTTATCATTTTAAATGATATAAATTATGTCATTTTAGGATAGAGATAGACACAAAAAAATGAAAATTATGGGAGACAGAAATTGAGTGATTTTTTTAATTTAAAATTTAAATAAAAAAATTTATTTTGTGTCTATCTCTTTTAAATTGAGGGAACTTAATGTCATTTAAAATAACAAACACTTTTATAAACATAATAACATTATAGCACAAGTGAGAAACATTTTGTCTTATGTCATAGAAATAAACATGTGGGACCCATCTTTTATAAAAAAATAAAATAAAAATAAAACTAAAGAGAACCAAATGTTTACTACAATAATATGAGACAAAATATCTCCAACAATATGAGATTAATAAATCCAAAAGTAAAATATTATAAAATGGAAAGAAAAAAAAAAAAAAAACTAGAGTTGTAATCAGCATTACACATAACTGTATTTTGAATAATAATTAGTCCAACTCGAACTATTATACTCATAACAAAAATCATATCTGCAATTGTTCATAATCTTAACCCTGGTAGTAGTAATCTGATTTGATATGGACAATTCATAATAACTGATTTTTTTTTTTTTTAGGATTGTAATGTTATTTACAATTTACTACAAGCTTTTTGAATAGTAACCTAACTATGATCCTTAAAAATAATGCTTGTTTCACACCAATTTTATTTTACATTTACATCATGTTTAGAACACAATCAATATGTAAGAATTAAAGTCAAGTAAAAATTATATCAAAAAATTGATATTAAATAAGTGAGGTCCAGACTCCAGTCAATATTAATGAAGGGAAAAAAGGAAGCTTTAGTTAAAGATCAAATACCAGTAATCTTGAAGTTTCTTGTTTAATAGAAACTTGAAACTTCTTGCCATGAGACCGTGCTGTCTTTGTGAGTTTCCCATTGAAGGCCTCGCCTTGGTATATCAATTTCAGCTTTCTCTTCAGCAATTCTATTTGCTCATCTATTTTACCACATTTCTGTCATTCAAGAAATTGAAATTAATGTATAGTTAATTAAAAGACTCAATCCAGTACAATTACACTCATTCATCTTAACTAGGGATGTGCATGGGTCGAACCGAACTGGTTTTTTTAAAAACCGAACCGAATTGGTTTAAATGGTTCGGTTCGAAAGTGATTCGGTTCGGTTCAAAACTGGTTCGTTTCGAAAGTGATTTGGAACCGGTTCGGAAGTGGTTCGAAACCGGTTCGGGTCGACCCTCCTTTGAAAAGAAAAAATCAAAAATTTTAAAAATAAAGTTATAAAAATTAATTTAGTTTGGTTTGAAAATGGTTCGATTCGGAAACGGAACTCATGCCATCATAGGAGTTGACTTGAGAGTGGTGTTTGAGTTGTTGAGGTACATGATTGTTGGGGAAAAAATTTAACATGCTCCAGACCCACCGTTTATTCAGTGGTCCCTTCTCAATAAATGAAAAATTTTCTTCCATTACTACCTTTTCTTTTTTATTTTTCCCCCTTCGTCCCTCATTTTTTTCTATTTTTGAGAAGGACCACCATAGTCCCGCACCACAAAAAAATCTTCTCATTATTGGGATATTGGTTTTGTTGTGAAATGGGTGATTGGTTGATTTGCCCTTTGGCCTTTAACAAGTCATAGATTGTACGATTAGGAACAATGAGGAACACACTACCAGGAAGCAAAACTGACTCAGGTTTAACCACAATATATGGGAACTCAAAAAAATCTGGCCTAGTAATGCAGTGTCTTGGGTTCCTTCTCATAATCTCTGCTGCTTTTATTGGTTCTTTGTGAACCTCAATGTATCTACCAGGATGCACCAATTTTAGCACTCCTTTCTCCCTTTTGATGCTTACCATTCTCTCTGTTTCTGTTTCTCTAAATGAAAAGAATATAGAAAATTTCTGGAAGAGGAAGTATCAGGTTGCTCAATTAGTTTCTTATATTTGTTTCTATGTCACTTCATGACAAGAACTTAAGCGGAAAACACAAGGGAAAGATCTTTGGAGATTAACAGTCTTCTCTCTCTTAATATTTTGTTTCATTTTCTCTCTTTCGGTGTAAAATGGGAGTTGGGAGATAAGAATTTTTAGTAGTTAGAATATCCTCACTCTTCTTATATTTGTTTCTATGTTACTTCATGACGAAAACTTTAGCGGAAAACACAAGGGAAGGATCTTTGGAGAGGAAGAGTCTTGTTCTAATTAATATTTTGGTTTCATTCGATGACAACTAAATTTGGTGTAAAATGGGAGTTGGGAGATCAACTTTCTATGATTGTTTGTTTGTTTGTTTCTTTTTTCTTTTTCTTTTTTGTTTTTTTTCCCATTTCGTTCTTGTGATTTCATCTTTGATCATCATCTAAAATGGCAAAGACATTTTTAACTTAAAAAAAACTTCTTGTCGAACGAATATATCTAGAATTACAGAAGATTGCTTAGTCCTGATATTAAAGGACAGAAAAGAAGTTCAATTCTTGAGATTCAAACGTTGTCAAGACTCTTTTTTAAATACATATTTTTTTTGTTTTATATACTGGAATGGTAGAATTTGGCTTTCCAAAAAAGTGAGACGTAACGTATTAATTAGAAAATCATAGATGTCAATTGTGAGTAATTTTTCCTTTTGGTTTCCATAAAATCATAGATGTCGATTGTGAGTAATTTTTTCCTTTTGGTAAAATTAGGAGGTATGTCAAGTGTCAACTCAAGCATCTCTAGCCATTTTGCCATCAGAATACGACCTTAAAGCTAACTGTGCATTAAACTGGAATAAATTTTAATAACTTCATAATTTATTATATATGTTCATCTATCCTTTAGAGGCCAGCTTAAAGTTGTGATAAAATTACTCATATAAATTAATGATTTGAATGAAGGAAACAATCTTTTGGCAAATATATAAAGATAGGACTATTTGCAAGGTTGCTCCTTGCTGCAAAAATACAAGAATTGACCTCACTTCATCCTTACAAGTATGCCCTTTTATATGCTCATATATTTTACCACAATTATAGGATTGAATTCTTTTATGTGTTAGTTAATATGATCATACTATGAGAGATGATCTTAATTCACAAGCAAATAAATGGTGATGGAAAATGAGAGAGAAAAATAGAATAGGAGTGATAAGATCATTACGTTTATTTACTTGTAAATAGTTAAGATTCTCTTATATGATATGATCATATTAATTAACACATTAGAGAATCCACTCCTCATAATTATTGTAATTAATTATTCAGTCAATGATTAGAACTTTGTATTTTTCCACTAAAATATACTTCAATTTTGTTGTCACATGATATGCTTTAATTAATTTAGTATATTATTTTTAGATAACTATTTATCTCAAAGCTATATAGTGCCTATACACGTTTTATGGCTCAAATCTGTAGAAGATCGAGCGAAGATACAAAGGTTTTATTAAAGGATTTCAATTTCGTAGCGTTCAACTTAGGGTCATGTAGATAGTTCACTTTTTTCTCCTACATTACCCTCTATATTGGAGAGGATCCTAGGGCATTGGTTTGATCAAAGGGTCAAAGTCAAAATTTACAAGGGAATAGAATTGGGCGGAGCATACAATTGAGGTTGAAATTCAAAATTGATTTACTCAAAATCCGCTACCAGGTTGTTAACAAGGAATCTAATGCAATGAAATTGGTAAACTTGTAGAAAATCATATCCAAATAATAAACAGAGGACTATGAGGTTCTTGGAGTAAATTTGTCCTCCTTGTGTAAACTCTTATTTAGATTTAGTAGCTCCCTGAAATTACAATATAAATAAAATATTTATCATTTTTTATAAAAATAGTTATCATTTTAGTTCCTGAAAGATTTAAGTAACATTAATTTTTTAAAATAGACATTAATTTGGTTCTTTAATGATAAAATTATAGCAAAATTGTTTTATTAATATAATTTTTAATTAAAGAGATAATTAATTAGTGTCACTTTTTATTATTAAAGAACTGAATTGATATAATCTTTATTTAGAAAACCACATTGATGTTGTATATACATCATTTACGCAGTGAAAAAAAAAATTAAAAAATTGCTATTTTAATAACTATTTACGAAAGCATAGCTATTTTGAAACTAAATATGGATCTATTGCACCCCAGTCACGCTCAAAATAGGGCGTGACCTAGGAGAGAGACACGCCCTGCATGAGACTTAAGTTACGATGAGAGAGACACACCTAACGTCAGGCGTGACCAGGGACTCTAACATGCATTATTTGGGCGTGATTAACCTAGTTCTCTCCTATTTAAACCCATCTCCTCTCCACACTCTTCACAACTCCTCTCCATCATAAACTGTACTCTTACATACATTATCACTTGTTTATTCATACTCTCTTTTGTGTTTTTTGTTAATATATTTAAGAATGAGTTCACATTCTCATTCTGTTCGTGTTGTTCTATATTACAATGGTAGAAAAGTGGAATGTAAACGGGCGAGAAAAGACCAACACGTATCAAGTGAAACTCAACAGTTGGCGAACTGAATCAGAAAATTCGTCAAAAATTAGCTCTCAAAGGTAACCAATCTATCACTTTGGTTATGGCAAGATTATGACAATCTGAACAATACATGGGATTTTAAGTTATGGATGATAAAGATGTAGATATGGTAATGGAGGAATTCTTCAACCAGTCAAGGAAAGATTTTAGAGTTGTACGTGGATATTGTCGGAGTAGAAGATGTATTTTTTTTTTGGTAAAGCGAGTAGAAGATGTAATTTTACCCATGAGGTGTAACATCCCAGGCGCTGACGAGGGCGGGGAGTGATCGCCGGTGCGCAAGGGCACGAACAAGGAGCGGCTGCTGGCATGCTTCCAGCGACAGGGGTACATGAATGAATCGAATAACACCGGAAAGAGAGGGATTCCAGAGATTGTGCTGTATAGGACAGCACAGCTAAGGATAACTTATAAGAATTAATTGGTACTACTTATACTAACAAGATGCATCTACTTTTCGGTAGCCCGGATCGGAAGAACTCCACAGTTAAGCGTGCTTGACTTGGAGCAATTCTGGGATGGGTCACCTCCTCGGAAGTTTTCCCGAGAAGTGTGCGAGTGAGGACAAAGCACGCTGAAAAGTCCCGTGTTAGTGTGTGGGGACAGTCGTTGATGCTTGAAAGTGGTCGGGTGTTACATGAGGTCAGTTGCTTTCAATTCCCCACATACTACCAAGACTGCTCACATGGTCTAAAGGGGGCTAAAGCATTAAACCGATTTCTAAATTTAACATAAACATTAATTATAATACTCGTGAAAAGGTAATGAATAAAGCAATACATAAGACACATACTGGTGTATGAAGTGCCACTCCATTTGAGTAGGATGAGGAAGAGGGGGAGCAATGGTGGGAATCTGAGCCAAGCCCAGATCTGAAGCAAAATGTGGAACCCACCAATGTTTGATCTACTCAAATTGTACACTCTCACAACTGTCTAAACAAAAGCTGGATAACCGCAGACCCCCAGCTAAATCCTCTAATCTCCTCAAACTCTCCTCCAAGTAATGGAATGTAGCGACATGCAATTTTGCTACCCCCGATCTGTCGTAGAGGAGCCATGCTGCTAATGAACATGCAATGTGCACCTTAGTGTAACGCCTCACCTCCTCGGGATGCTCCACAACTGGACGCCAATGGGCATGTAGTCTATCAAAGCACTGATAAGGGCGATTACTAGCAATACTGTCGTAGATCACCACCAAAGAGGTCAGTGCCCTCAATGGGCACATGACCAAAAACCTACTCGCGGCTGACCAATCCAATGCGATACGTCCGGTAACTACTTGCCCATCAATAGGCAATCCCAATATAGCCACCATGTCTTGTAAGGTAATGATTATCTCTCCCTGCGTCATGTGAAAGGTGTGTTCTCTGGTCTCCACCTCTCGACCAAAGCACTGATAAGGGCATAATCAATTTGAAATACATAAGACATTATTAACTCATATTTAAATAATTCATTAATTTATAAAGATTAGTGTAAACACAATATAATACATTACATTCTAAAATACATACCTGAATATGACGCATGCATGCCACATGTATGAAATCGACCTGTGTAAGGTACTCAGCGAGGGGGTCCCCCATGCAGTTTACCGCATCGAGTCTTCAGTGCTCGAATCTTATCCTCGTTCCACACGATATGTGAAACATGTGTGTTGTGTCGTCCTCTGAAGTACCTCCCCCTTGTATGGTCTAGGAAGGACATGTGTGGTAGGATCGGAAGGCTCATGCTTGTGCTCGGATATAGAACGAGGAGACTCAGATGGTGACGAATCAACCATAATAAGTGATAATTTATACTTTCTACCATGCTATTTTGTTGAGTAGTGTTTAGACTCCTTAGTTATTTGTCTTCGTGCTTTCTAGCTAGATGACTTTTTATTTGACAAGGGTAAAAAAGGAGAAAAAAGAAGAAGAAACTAGCCTATTTGATTGTGTGATTTTTTTTTTTTTTTGTAAGTTGAAACTGTTTTGTAAAGTAGTTAATAAAATAAAATTTTTCTGTTTTTTATTTTATTTTAAAAGTTAAAAGTCAAAGTACAAAACAAAAACAACTAAACATGTTATCTAAATTTTATTCTAAAAACTAACAAGTAGATATAATTTTTAAAACTGCTTTTTCAAAACAAGCATTGTCAAATAAGTTTTTTTGTTTTTTATTCTAAAAATTAAAAAATTATTTTTGAAAACGTGATTCAAAGTAGGGGTGGGGTGTTCATCAACCGAACCAAACCGATTCAAACCGCGGTAACCGAACCGAAAAACCGATAACCGAATAAACTGAAAATCGAAAAATCAAAAACCAAAAAAAAAACCCGCAAATTTTAATTGGATTGGATCGATTTTCGGATTGGTAAATGAAAACCGATCCAATCCAAACCGATCCAATATATTAATTTTTGTAACATCCCGAGCGCTGACGAGGGCGGGGAGTGATCGTCGGTGCGAAAGGGCATGGACAAGGAGCGGCTCCTGGCAGGCTTCCAGCGGGGTACATGCATGAATGAATCGAATAAACACCTGAAAGAGAGGGATTCCAAAGACTGTGCAGGTATGAGACTGCACAGTTTGGGATAACTTATAAGAATTAATTGGTACTATCTATACTAACAAGATGCATCTTCTTTTCGGTAGCTCGGAACGGAAGAACTCCACAGTTAAGCGTGCTTGACTTGGAGCAATTCTGGGATGCGTGACCTCCTGGGAAGTTTTCCCAGGAATTGTGCGAGTGAGGAAAAAGCACAATGAAAAGTCTCGTGTTAGTATGTGGGGATGGTCATTGATTCTTGAAGCGGCCGGGCGTTACAATTTTCTTCTACCTACTTGGGTATTTCCCTAATCATAGTCAAAAAATTTCCAAACCCAAGATCCATTAACTCATCAACTAAACCAAAAAAAAAACCTAGTCACATCTTATCAACAAAATTTCATTTATGTAGAGGTTCATATCTCATTTAAAAAAAAAAAAAGACTATATTATCATTTACTATGATTTTGTATTTAAAAAAAATAAAATTACAAAGTCAATATATACAAAAGATGTTATTTGCAATAATCATTAAACAAATTTTAGGATTTTCAAAAAATCGAAAACCGATTCAATCCAAACCGAAAAAAATTGGATTGGATTGGATTGGATCGGATTTGAAAAAAAATACAAACCGAATGGATGATTACATGATCAAACCGAAGGAATTTTATCGAATGATTTTTTCTTCCAAAACCGATCCAATCCAGACCGCGAACACCCCTAATTCAAAGAGACCCATAACTGCTTCCCAAAAAAAAAAGAGACCCACAACTCCAGCTTTTTTAATGGCGAAAAATGACATGTTATACTTGTTCTCTTTTTTCTTTCTCTTTCAGGAGAATGGTGTGCAAAATATGAATATTGAAATTCAATGGTGATAGAATCCATTATATAGGTGCTCTTGGACTACATTTGTTAAGTGAAGATGAAAGAAACAATAAATGAAATTCGGTGCTCTTGGACTACATTTGTTAAGTGAAGATGAAAGAAACAATAAATAAAAATCTCATAAGTTTTTTAGGGTATCAATGCCGGTTTAATTCGATTAAATCACTATAGTATTCATATTGGAATGACTTTTTAATATCATTTTTTTCATTCCGAAGACTCTAACTTAACACCTCTTGTTGAGAAAAAAAAATTCATTATTCTTTTTTCTACCAATATGGTAACAATTTTACCCGGAAAAATGAAAACTCAATCTGCTTTCGAAATGTAAATTTATATAACTAGAGTATTCAGAATATAATATAATTTAGTTTTTAAAACTACAAAAATTTATAAAGAGCAGATAACTGTTCTAGTAGAATCCAAATACAGAAAAAGACAATAAGAAATTCAACAACAAATGACACTTTGACGAGGAAAAACAAGAATGGTATGTCCTATTGACCCCTGAAAATTGTAGTTGGAAAGAACAAAGCAAACAAAATTATAACATTAATATATGAGGAATGTTATACTTATAACATTTTTTTTTTTACAACCTCTTACAACCATATCTTAACACCGTTGATTTCCGACAATCAACAGTTATTATTTTCGCAAATTAAACTTATTAATTCACAAAAAATGATAACTGTTGATTGACGAAAATCAACGGCGTTAAGATATGGTTATAAGAGATTGTAAAAAAAAATTGTAAATATAATCTTCATCTTAATATATTATTATAAATGTATATTCAAGTGCTCTTGCAGTTCCAATGACTATGTTGATTTGTTGAAGAAACGAAAACCAATTGCCAAACCCAAGATAATCAGGGGAACTAGAAACTGGAGCATCTTGATAATGAACCCTGGATTCTGGTCCTGATTAATTTTAGGTTGTGTTGAAGGAGTGTTCTTAACCTTAGCGGGGATAGTTGCTGAATCAATGTCTCCAACATACATGTCACCTAACATGGCTCTAGCACTGTTACTGTGACCAACATCCTCAAAGTCATCAGTTGCATCTTTCCCTACAAACAAGTGACATTTTGGGCTATCAAAAGGCATTATTTGCATTCCGGTGAGAACAAAGAGTGTAAGTACGAACTAATGGTAAAGTTGATCCTCTTTAATCGAAAGGTTATTTGAATTCAGAAAATAATCTCCTTGCAATTATACAACCGTAAAATTGTTATAAGAATTGTCCTTACCCCTATGTTCGTTGGTCGATGTTTAGAGTCTATTTGACATTTTTTTTAAGGTTAAAAGTTACTTTAAGAGCTTAAAATATAAAGTTAAAAGTTGTTTGGTGATTATATAAAATTGTTGTAATGGTTTTAAAGGAGGGAAGATGAAATAATTTATTAGTTATGATAGATTATTAGGGTAAGAAATAAAATTTATAAATACAAATTTAGAATAAGAATAAAACTATAAGATAAATATCAGAACTATAAAAAACTATCATATATCTTTAAAAAAATCTATCCCGGGTGTTTTTAGCTTTTAGCCTTTTTTTTTTATTATAAAAAAGCTCTTTTTATATCCAATTGTGTAGTTCAATTGACAACACAGGCTGAGTAGGTAAACAGAGAACCATAGTTCGATTCCTACTAAATGCATCTTTAGAGGGGCATGAGCTTTAACTGCAACTAAACTCTGATTCTGGATTAGTCTCATAACCGGTTTAAAAAGTTAAAGTTTGTGGGAATACACGGGTGATTAGAGCCGGTATACAAAAAAAAAAAATCTCTTTTTATAGTAAATCTTTTTATAATAAATTTTTTTATAAAATTATATTTGATTAATCTTTTACTTTTAAGAAAAACTAAAATTAAGACATGTCAAACTGGTACTTTGTGGGAAGTGGTTTAATTTTTTTTATCTCACTTAGGTGAGACCAAGAGGGGCGTATAAATTAAGTGCATTGAGTACTATATATTTAATACCTGTGGAAGACAGCATGACATCATCCCCACCAGGGTGGTCATCTAGGAAATTTGTGACATTATAAACCTGTTCCAATAAAAAGTTATGGCAACTTGAAAGATATTGATCAGAGCCCACATTAAAGATTTGATCTAAGGTGAAGTATCTCATACGAATAGTACTTTCAAAACTATTGTGTATGCTTTGAATAACAGAGCTAGGTGCAAAATACAGCATAAATGCAGTGTTATAATTGCTTGAAAGATTCCAAATTGAAGTTATTCCTTAACCAAATCCATTGCTTTCATAATCAAATTTATGAGATTCTCTCCAAAAAAAAGTATATATAGTGATATCAACTTTTAGAAACAGACATAGAAAGCTACTAGAGTTAGCCTAGTGGTGAGCTATGTAGCACCGATACGGACACGGGACACGAGACACGATACGACACGACACTCCGACATATTAATTTCTAAAAATGTTAGATTTTGACACGTTAGGACACGTTTTGATAATAAATAAATTTTTTAATTTATGTAGTGTATATTATATTTAATATTCAACAATTTAATAAAAAATGAAGGTAAATTTATAATGGGTTTTATAATTTTCATGCAACATGAGAATTGAAATCTCATGTTGTAGAGATATAAAGCATGTGGGGCCCATATGTTAGAAAAAGTTATATGTAGGACCCACAACAGCACGGAAATCGAAGGGTGTGTAGGAATATTTCAATTCTCATGTTAAATGAGAATTATAAAACCCATTTATAATACCCATCAATTTTGCAAAGAAATATAAGATATTCCAAATATTTATATTAAACTCAATAAAATGATAATCGTAATCTAACGAATCTAATAGTTGGAACTAAAAATACAATGCAACGCAACGTTTGAACCTTTTTTTTTTTGAGTCTTTACGATGCATGTTGGAGTATCGGGAAGTGTTGGATGCGACATTTTTGAAGTGTCGGTACTTCATAAGTGGTGAGGGATGTGGATAGTTATTGATGTGTATTCTAATACTTCTTTATGTATCCAAAAAAATAGAAACAGACACAGATAACAGCATCAATCCAATTTTGATTTGCTTGAAATTCGTGTAGAATATAGAGACAGGAAAATTGAACAGGCAGAGAACTAATTCCCAAAAGAATCAACCTTACAGATAGGAATTCAAAAGTAATAGGAATCCTAATACCCATTTCAAAATAAGGTTGTTGTATCAAGCAAAAGTGACCCACCTCACAAATATCCAAATAGATCAGATAGTTACAGAAATTTTTTTCATTAGATACAAGTATAATAAATCAACCAAAACCCAAAAATTGAACATGCCATTCATACAAACATACAATGTAAATCTCATCAGATCCAACTGAACCATTGCATGATTCCATTCCAGGTGAATTTTCAAAAAAAGAATCAAAAAAAGAAAAAGAAAACCCAGATTGTAGAATTACAAACAAATTTGCATCCATCCATATATTGATCACATTGCACATACCTTGCCATCAATGATAAGCCAGCAATCTTTTTTGGTATTATGCTCAGATACCTCAGCCAAAGTGTAATCCTTGCGCTCTCCACCCATTTGTCTAAGGAGAGCAATACAATGTTGTCTCTTCGAAGATATTAATGATTATAAATATTGTGGTACCTTCTGTTCAAAGGTCAAGACTTAAGAGGATCTGAATGCGAGGAACATGGAGATCTGTGAGAATAACAAATGGTTGGTGGGTTATGTACGAGGTTGATGAGTGTGAGAGATGCTTATGTCACCAACTATTGGACATTTTATAGACGTGTATAATCTATAGAGTATGATCAAGCACCAAAAGGGTGGGAACTTTAACTCACCCGCGCAATTAGTATGTAAATGGACTAACCTAGCCTAATGGGGTTTACCACATAGTCTATATTAGGTCAGGTTCGACCTATTACAAATAATAAAATAGAACAGATCTAAGTTTTTTAAAAAATCTATTTAGAAAATAGACCATAGATTGTTTTTACATATCAGGCATATAAATCTATAGGCCGGCTTATATCATATTATTTATTTTAAATAAAATAATATTTTTTATTAATTATTTTAATAATTTTGAATAATAAAGTAATATTATTTTAATTGTTGAATGTTCAATAGGCTTAAACAGGCTAACAGGCCTAGGCCAATGCTTTTATTTTTTAAATATAGGTCAGAACAAACTTATAAATTGGCCTATACAGGCTAACAGGTCATGCCAAACCCAATTTTTTTACACAGGTCTAGCCTATTTAAGCCAAAACCTACCTTAGCCTAGCCTATTTATACCCTTACCTAGAATGCCTTTACATCCATTTTAAAAATGGCACTACAATTTTTGTGATTGAGGGTAAAAATAAAGGGGATGGATATTGTAACAACCAAGTTGTGTTACTACTAAGTTACTACCAATCAATCTCACCGTTAGATCGATTATGTAGATCCAACGGTTATATTTATTTTCATCTTTGTATGATCATGATTTCCAAATTTAATACTTTATATTTATTTCCATCTTTGTATGGTTATGATTTCCCATATTTAATGCTTTCACTTTAAATATGGGAAATCATAACCATACAAAGATGGAAATAAATATAATCGTTGGATCAACATAATCGATCTAACGGTAAGATTGATTGGTAGTAACATGGTAGTAACATAATTTGGTAGTAACATGGTAGTAACACAATTTGGTAGTAACATTAATTATATATGACATACCTGATATTGTGGGTTGCCTCCCACTCAGCGCGTGTTTAACGTCATGAGCCTGATGTTAATCATTTAACTTACCTCCATCAGGGCAACTGTAAGAAGTTGCCTCTCTACAGCACTACCAATGTATAACTTCAACCTCTGACCATTGACGGTAAAGCTTCAGTCAGAATCCAAGGGACTGATTTCCACTTCTCAATAAGGCTTGATGTCCTTCACCACAAATGGTCCAGACCATCTAGACTTTAAATTCCCTTGAAATAGCTTCAACCTGGAATTGAACAACAGAACTTGGTTGCCCACCTTGAAATCCCTGGGCGTGATCTTCCTGTCATGCCATAACTTGGTATTCTCTTTGTATAAGCTTGCACTTTCATATGCAGACAGACGAAATTCATCCAGTTCATCCAATTGAAGTAGCCTCTTCTCTCCTTCTGCTTTGGAATCAAAGTTTAGGAACTTGACAACCCATAATGCTCTGTGTTCCAACCCTACCGGTAGATGACATGCCTTCCCAAATAACAATTGGAAAGGAGACATTCTAATAGGAGTCTTGAATGCTATACGGTAAGCCCATAAGGTGTCATCAAGTTTCTTGGACCATTGAGTCCTAGCATCTCCAACAGTCTTTTCCAGTATCCGCTTAAGCTCTCTGTTGGAAATCTCAAACTGACCACAAGTCTGTGGATGGTACGGAGTACATATCTTATGACTGACTCCATATTTAGCAAGAGCAACTTTTACCAACCGGTTGTCAAAATATGTTCCCCCATCACTGATTATGGCTATCGGAACTCCAAATCGCACAAAGATATTCTTTTTCAGAAATGCGATCATAACCCGAGAGTCATTAGTTTGTGTGGCTATGGCTTCAACCCATTTTGAGACATAATCCACTGCCACCAGGATGTATTTATTGGAGTAAGAAGAGGGAAAGGGTCCCATGAAATCCATACCCCAAACATCAAAGATTTCCACCTCTAGTATATTGTTCAATGGCATTTCATGTCTCCTGGATATATTACCAGTTCTTTGGCAGTTGTCACATGCTTCCACATACTTCCTTGCATCCTTTTACAATGTTGGCCAATAGAAACCACTTATCAAAACCTTTGCTATGACTCTTTCACCTGTAAAGTGTCCACCATAGGCTGAACCATGACAGTGCCATAAGACATCCTGTTGTTCCTCCTCTGGAATACATCTTCTGATTACCCCATCTGAACACCTGTAGAAGATGTATGGTTCATCCCAAATATATCTCCTTGCATCATGCAGAAATTTTTTCCTTTGTTGCCATGTGAAGTCTTTAGGCATTGCTCCGGCAACTTTATAATTTGCAAAATCTGCAAACCATGGTGGAGTATTGATTGTCAAGACTTGATCCTGCACCAAATTTGAAACAATACTTATAGCCATGAATTGCTCATCAGGAACTCTTCTTTAATCACCACTTCCAGTCCTCTTGTAGATTTTTCTCTGTGATCCTGGATAAGTGATCAGCCACCAAGTTTTCAACTGCCTTCTTATCTTTGATTTCTACTTCAAATTCTTGTAAAAGTAACATCCATCGGAGTAACCTGGGCTTAGCATCCTGCTTTGTTAACAAATACTTTAAAGCTGCATGGCCAGTGTAAACAATCACCTTTGATCCTAGTAGATATGACCTAAATTTTCAAATGCATACACAATAGCCAATAATTCCTTTTCTGTAGTAGCATAATTCTTCTGTGCATCATTAAGAATTTTACTGGCATAGTATATTACATGCAATAATTTGTCTTTTCTTTGGCCTAGCACCACTCCCACAACATAATCACTTGCATCACACATTAATTCAAAAACTTGTTGCGACTTTAGCTAGTGTACTAGTCGTACAAGTAATAAAATGATAAGTAAAGATAGTTCCCACGAGGATTTG
Source organism: Gastrolobium villosum (assembly GCA_032173675.1). Taxonomy (NCBI): domain Eukaryota; kingdom Viridiplantae; phylum Streptophyta; class Magnoliopsida; order Fabales; family Fabaceae; genus Gastrolobium; species Gastrolobium villosum. Next base: position 15,845 of record JAVKPL010008008.1, on the reverse strand, counting down.
TGTTCGAACACCAACTAACCATTTATAATTAAGTTGAATCAAACAAGAATTCATTGAATGCATTGATAATTGTCACCAAATATTGAATTGTATTTGGACTTGATAAAATAACTAAAATGTGAATTATAATTTTACAACAAGTAGTAAGAAATCAATGTCCCTTAACCATAAACTTATGTAAGAATCAATCCCGTTATGAATTGTCTTCCATGTGATGTCAATCAACCTTCTTATTATCACCAAGATGTAATCCCTTACTACCTTAGTTGATACATTAATCAAGAACCCTAATCCCTTGGTAATTCCCTTCTTAAAACATACATTAAGCACTAAGATTTTAAAGATCACAGTAATCAATTTTTCTTTCAGAATGTTAACTGCATGCAGGCATTCATCAGTGAACACAAACTCTTGTTCTTTCACTAACAACTTGCATAAAGGTTTTGCAATCTTTGGAAAATCTTTTATAAAGCGTCTATAAAAACCTGTGTGACCAAGAAAACTTCTCACACCTTTGACATTTATGGGAGGGGGAAGTTTCTCAATAACAGAGATTTTGGCTTTATCCACTTCAATTCCTCTTCTAGACACCTTGTGTCCTAAAACAATGCCTTCTATCACCATGAAGTGACACTTTTCCCAATTCAACACAAGATTACAATCTTGTCATCTTTTTAAGACACAATCCAAATTTTCTAGACAGGCATCAAAAGTAGGACCAAACACGGAAAAATCATGCATAAAAATTTCAATTTATTTTTTTACCATGTCAAAGAATATGGAAAGCATGCACCTTTGAAAAGTTACTGGCGCATTGCAAAAGCCGAAAGGCATCCTCCGGTATGCAAAGATACCATAGGGGCAAGTGAATGCAGTTTTCTCCTGATCTTCTGGAGCCACAGCCATCTGGTTGTAGCCTGAGTATCCATCTAAAAAGCAGTAGAAAACATATCCTGCCAATCTCTCTAGCATTTGATCTAAGAATGGAATAGGGAAATGGTCCTTCTGGGTTTCTTTGTTGAGTCTCCGGTAATCTATGCACATTCTCCAGCCAGTGATCGTTCTTGTGGGAATTAATTCATCATCCTCATTCCTCACAACAGTCATTCCTCCTTTCTTGGGCACTGTCTGCACTGGACTCACCCAAGCACTATATGAAATGGGATAAATCATTCCAGCATCAAGCAACTTCACTACTTTCTTCCTTACCACCTCTTTCATAGTAGGATTGAGCCTTCTCTGTGGTTGCCTCACTGGTTTAACCTCCTACTCCATCAATATTTTATGGGTACAGAAAGAGGGGTTAATACCCTTGAGGTCTGAAAATGACCATCCCATGGCTATCTAATTCTTCTTTATCACTACAAAAAAATCGGTGTTTAGCCACATTTTTAAATGTGGCTAAATTGCTTTAAAAATGTGGCTAATAAAAGCAACAACACTTTTTGTGAATGTGGTTAATCATGGGGTTGCAATATTTCAACCACATTTACTGCTTTATTTGGCCACATTTTATTTGAGTGTGGTAGCATGTGTTTAACTACCTTTATTGATTATATTTACCACAGTTTAAATGTGGCTATCTTAATGATTATTTTTTTAAAAAAAATTACAGCCCCAGTGTGGCTGAATTCACATAATTAAAAATCAATAAAAGGAATAAAATTTAGGAGAAAAATAGATATAAATATCATTAAAGGTAACTTCAACAATGATTTGTTTTATCTCATGAAGTAATCTAACATTGATAAGACTTAGAATTTACAAACACTAAAGATTATTTTAACTAAAAATGGATCACTTAAAATTTATAAATAGTTGAACTATATCCTTTTAATAGGACTAACCCTAGTCATCATTTAAGGTAGTATAAGCCTAGCCATTAATAACAAGACCATCAGAAAAGGCAATAGATTTTCTCCTGAATCCAACAAAGACTGCTCGAATACCTGCATGTATCAAAACAAAAAGAATGAATATTAAGTGGTAAATTTGTAGAAGAGCACAATGCATTGAGGAATAGTTACCAAGACATAAAAAGGTCCTCATCTTTGAGCACAATGACTCGGGTTTTCGCGTACCACAATGCTAAGTGGGGCTGCAACAACACTCACGGAAGATTTCACAGCCATAAGTAATAATAAAAAATGAAGAAATAAATTCAAAAGCAATACTGAATAGTAATAATAATAAAAAATACACATACAAATATAAAAATAACAATGATGAACTATTTTTTTTCTTTTTTGTAATATTAAAACCAATTATTTGGGTTCAAGTACAGCGTAGAAAAGGCACAGCCAAATGGACATAGAGACAGAAACAAACAGATAGAACATATATTTTTTATTGGGTTTGCGTATGGATCCTTCATCCTTCACCCCAAAGCCAACCATTTATATCTGTACTATGGGAGAGGGGAGGTAAAGGATTTAAAAAAAATATAGACAAGCTATAATAACTTAAAAAAAAAAAATACTCTCCGTTAAACCCGACTAGCGAAACAAGCTAGTAGTATCTTATCTCCTAAAAATAGGATTATTGATGTTTAAACAAGTTCAAAAATAAATAAACAAACCATGTTTCTATTCTCTTTAAGCCGGTAAAATATGGTTTAGTAGAAGAAAATCAAGGGTTATGACAAAGAGAGGAAATGCAAATACCTCATTGGCTTTGTTTAGTTTAAGATCACGACGAGTGCAGTATATAACATTGTGACTGTCTTTAAGCTCTCCTTGCTTACAAATAGTAGGGATGTTCATGGGTCGAACCGAACCGGATTTTTTGAAAAACCGAACCGAATTAGTTTAAATGGTTCGGTTCGAAAGTGGTTCGGTTCGGTCCAAAACTAGTTAGGTTCGGAAGTGGTTCGGAACCGGTTCGGAAGTGATCCGAAACTGGTTCGGGTCGACCCTCTTTTGAAAAGAAAAAAAATCAAAAATTTAAAAAATAAAGTTATAAAAATTAATTTGGTTTGGTTTGAAAATGGTTCGGTTCGGTTCTTAAACCGGTTCTAAAAACCGGTTCGGTTCTTAAACCGGTTCGGTTCATGAACTAGTTTTTTAAAACCGGTTATTTTATGGAGCGGTTTGGTTCGGTTCATGGTTCGACCCACTTTTTTGGTTATTTTGCACATCCCTAACAAATAGGACACCAAATCTCTTCTCTATGCCCCTATTATCAATTCCCATAATCAAATCAGAGACTTCATTCCAAGTAAACGCAGAACTAAAACCTCTGTGGAAGATAGGAAGCTATAGCAGCCCATCTGCAACCATTATTAATATAATTACCCCATTTCAGAAAATTAATTAAAAAAATATTGGCAAAATTAAAATACAGTAGATCCAAAACTTCCTTTCTTTTATTTTTAAGTTTATTTTGTTTCTTCATTTCATTAATTTTGTAATTATTAAGTTACTATGTTGAAGCTTAAAAATAGCAAATATTGTAGAAAGCAAAGCAAACAACTGGTAGAAAGATGCATGAGAGTAACTAGTACATGTTACCCAAAAAAAAAAAAAAAAGATAATGTTGTCCATTGTCAGAGATAGTGCTTATCTCATAGACTATAGGATATAGCTATAGCCAAACTTATCCCTGCTACTTTGGGAGTAAACTATTTGGGATTTGGATGTCTCATTCATTTCAAGGCAATCAATATATTGTTGTTGTCCTTACCTTCATTCGTAACCATTCTTGTTTGAAATCTGATGAGTCTTCACTTTTGGTAGTGGCAACGTCAGAGAAGTATCTGAAGGGAGCTCTGACTTGCAAGTTGTATTTTTTACAGAAAGGTACCCAAAGCTTAGCAAATTTGGAAGCTTCCACAAGAGCATAGAAGGTAAGACGGGAACACCCATCATCAGAAACATAGCAAGCTATCTTATTAGCTGGATAATCAATCGCCAAAAGAGACAACACAGTGTTCATTGTAATGATGGGGGGTTCAAGTACAGGATCTGCTGTTGTCACCAACAAGTCCACTGGTGGAAGCTCATGTACCCTATTACAACTGACTGCAGTATAACAATCAGAAGCAAAGATTAAAAAAGCTATAATTATCACAAATAAAACTAGCTAAAATATTATCAAGTTTGTTCTCCACTTGATTTGATGTCAGCAGAAGCTACACATAGTGGGACATAATTAAATTGCTTTCTCAACTCACAAAAATTACAAGCACGTGAAGAACATCTCGTAGCAGACTCTAAAAAGCTTTATCATGTGGTGAAAAATAGGAAACAATTTTGCACATTGGCAATTTAGCATATAACCAAACCACCTTAGCTATTCTCATTCAGAAAATAATAGGAAAAGATCATCATGAGCTATTCTATATTACCTCCTCATTGGCTGTGGGAGGGAGGCCTACATAAACCTGCCTAGCATGTCGTGTAGCCTGAATATTTGTTACCTCAAAGAAAGGCCTAAGTTAGGAATAAGTAATGCTATAAGGGAAAGGTAACCCTCATCCAACTGAAGCCTTTTTTTTACCTATTGAGTCATGGCCTACTGCAGAGACATAATTTGAGAAATCAACTCTGCTGGTTCTGACTGTAGAAAGACCAAATATCCAATACATTAGATGTTTGTTGAGAAGGAGTCTATCATGTCACTCCAAGATATTAAACTTTAATGGAAGAAAGCTCATTGTTAAGTCATACTGGTGATATAGATTGAGACATTTTTGAATTCACCAAATATCCATAGGCTCAGTAAAGCAATATATATATTAGAAATTGGATGACATGCTCCAGTTTTGTCTTGTACATTTAGCTATACCTGATGGAGAAGTGACCAATCAATGCTGGATGCAGTTAGACCAGCCTTTTTGAGGGCAGACTCAATTGACTGTGGCACACTTCCTATAGCAAAGCGAAAGACTTCTGAGCCATTCATTTTAATGCACGAATATGAAGACTTTCTTGGAGGGAATTCTAATACAGAACCATTAGAATCCAGTGCACCATTAACCTCATTTTCTTTAATTACAACATTCATATGCCTACAAGAAGTAAAATTATCCACTTGATCATGCAGCTTACAAGAAGAAGATAACAGCTCTTAAAAAAAAGTGAGAAGTACATGCCTTTGACCATGACTATTACTATGAGAATCAAAAGCAAAAAATCCCATCTTCCTCACTGTTGCACACCCGCAGTGTAATCATAACAATAGAACATTGCCATCAATCTTATACACCTTTGTTACAAATGTCCTCTATGTGGTATCACTATAATGTAGAACTTAAAATAAAAACAACTATTTTCTTGTGATATGTTGCTTACAATATGGATTAGTTTATATAGGCACTAGATTGCCTTTTCATGAACCAAAACATTAAATTAGCCATAAACCACAAAACTAAACTTCTAACTCTTGGCCTCTCTAACTCTTGGCCTTTCACTTTCTCACAACTCTTGGCCTTTCACTTTCTCACAACTCTTGGCCTTTCACTTACCTAAACACATGACTCCTTAATTAAGACTATTAAATATAAAACTAACAAAACATTTAAAGTTTATTCAACAATTCTCCTTCATAAACTTAAATGGTTCTGCCATCTTTCATCCCAAGCATCTTCTTGCAATTGTTGAGCAGCAACGTCGGCAGTGGCTTTGTGAAGATGTCCCCGACTTGCTCTTGACTGGTCACGTGTGTTAGCTCCACATTTCCTTCCTTTACTTGATCCCGGATAAAGTGAAATCGGACGTCAATATGCTTGCTTCTTTCATGATTTACCGGGTTCTTGGCTAGCTCTATAGCCGACTTATTGTCAATTCGGATCACAGTTTGACCGACTTGTTTTTCCTCCAACTTGCTTAGCAAATTCCTGAGCCACATTGCATGACAAACACACCAAGATGCAGCTACATATTCAGCTTCACATGTCGACAGTGTCACAATAGGTTGCTTCTTCGAAATCCAGGTGAATGCCGTGTTGCCCATGAAAAACACATAACCAGCCGTGCTCTTTCGATCATCTACGTCTCCACACCAATCACTGTCAGAATATCCAATCAACTTGTATTTTGCCGAGCTCGAGTAGTGTAACCCGTGTGAAACTGTACCTTGAACATACCTCAGAATTCTCTTTACCGCCTTCCAATGTGTGTATCTCGGCTCCTCCATGAACCGACTTACTATGCCGACACTTAACGAGATATCCGGCCTCGTGCATGTGAGATAACGTAGGCTTCCCACCAAACTTCTGTACTTGCTTGCATCAACACGGTCTCCTCCATCAAACTTAGAGAGTTTTGAACCGGGTTCCATTGGTGTTGAAACTGGGTTGCAATCTTCCATCTTGTACTTCTTCAAGATCTTTTTTGCATAAGCCTCCTGTGACACGAAGATTCCCTTCTCATTTTGTTTTATTTCCAAACCAAGAAAGAACTTCATCAAACCGAGATCTGTCATTTCGAACTCTCTTGTCATTGTGCTCTTGAACTCTTGTATCATCTTGGCAATGTTTCCCATAAAAATGAGGTCGTCAACATAAAGAGCCACAATTAACAAGTCTCCTCCATTTTTCTTGACATAAACAGCATGTTCATATGGACATTGTTCAAGTCCATTCTCCTTGAAATATTTGTCAATACGAGCATTCCATGCCCGTGGTGCTTGCTTCAACCCGTAAAGTGCTTTCTTCAATCTCAGCACCTTCTTCTCTTCTCCTGCCTTCATGTAGCCCGGCGGTTGTTCCACATAAACTTCTTCTTCAAGAACACCATTTAGAAATGCCGACTTTACATCCATTTGATGCATTGGCCATCTGTATTGAGCAGCCTGTGAGATGAGTAGTCGAATTGTCTCCATCCTTGTAACAGGGGCAAACACCTCGTCATAGTCAATTCCAGCCTTCTGCTTATAACCTTTTGCAACTAGTCGAGCTTTATATCGTTCTATCTCCCCTTGAGTATTCATCTTCTTCTTGAACACCCACTTCACTCCAATGGGCCGACTTCCTTCTGGTAGCTCGGCTAACTCCCATGTGTTATTTCGGTCAATAGCTTCTATCTCCTCATCCATGGCATCTTGCCATTTCTTATCACGGATGGCTTCTTCAAAACTTATGTTCTCAGAGTCTGCAAGAAGACAAACAAAATGTACCTCACTTGTTGACTCATATATGTCTTGTATGCTTCGCATCCTGGGTTGTCGTACCTCATCTTCATCATCAGAAGCTTCAGGACTTGCCGGGTTGATAATTTGTGTTGAGATTCCGTCTTCAAAGTTTACCTCAGAAGAATTGTTCCAGTCCCACTCATTTGCTTCATTGAGCTTTACATCTCTGCTTACTATGACTTTCTTGTTGACGGGGTCAAACAGTTTATACCCCTTTGTTTTTTCATCATATCCAATAAAAACATATTTCTTGCTTTTATCCTCGAGCTTGGTTCTGAGCTGGTCCGGTATGTGTGCACAGGCTATACTGCCAAAAACTCTGAGATGAGCCACTGAAGGCTTTTGACCGTTCCATGCTTCCTGTGGAGTTTTATCATCCAAGTTCGAATGTGGACATCGGTTCTGCACATACATAGCACACTGCACAGCTTCCGCCCAAAACTCCTTCGGCATCCTTTTGTTCTTCAGCATTGACCGAACCATGTCAAGAATAGTCCGGTTCTTCCTTTCAGCCACGCCATTCTGTTGTGGTGAGTATGGTGCTGTTAGAAACCTCCTTATCCCTTGTTCCTCACAGAAAGACATAAACGCTGTTGAGGTATATTCCCCACCTCTGTCAGACCGCACCGATTTGATATAGCTTCCTGTTGCCTTCTCTATCATCACCTTGAACCTTTTGAACACATCAAACACCTCGGACTTCTCCTTCAGAAAGTAAACCCAAGTTTTCCGTGAGAAATCATCAATAAAGGAAATAAAATACTTCTTACCGCTGAAGGAACCCGGATTGATGGGTCCACACAAGTCGGTATGTATTAGTTCCAGAGGTTGCTTAGCCCGGAATCTTGCCATCTTCTGAAATGTGGTCCTGGCATGCTTGCCAAGTACACAACTCTCACAAAACTTTCCTTCAAAGTTGATGTCAGGTAACCCTTCCACCATCTTCTTCTTTGCCAACTCGGTTAGACCACCATAATGTAGGTGACCAAACCGGAGATGCCAAAGTGACGCCTTATCTTCCACCTCGGCTTGTAAACATTCAACCTGTACACATTTCGAATTCAGTTTATACATACGATTCTTACCCATTTGAACCCGAACTATCAGCCGACCTCGCTCATCTTTCAAATACAATACCCGATCTTTCATAATAACCGAGTAACCTTTCTCCATCAGTTGACCCATGCTTAAAATATTGCTTTTTAGGTCGGGTACATAGTACACATCTCGAATTGAGCCAATTAACCCGTCCTTTTGTAGGAAACAGATCGTACCTCGGCCTTTTACCTCAACCTCTGAGGCATCCCCGAACGAAACATGTCCGGTTTCCACCTTTCTCATCTCCTTGAAGAAGTCCTTATGTCCGCACATGTGGTTGCTCGCACCCGTGTCAAGATACCACTCCATGTCATCGTCTGGACTTCCTTTACTGTGTGTCATTAACAAGACACCATCCTTCATCTCGCCTTCTGTGGCTAGGTTGGACGTCTCCTCCACCTTTTTCTCCTCTCTGCATTCTCTTGCGAAATGTCCGACTTTGCCACAGTTGTAACACTTGTCCGAGTTACAATCTTTTGCATAGTGACCAAACTTTCCACATTTGTAACACTCGATGTTTGAATAATGTGACCGACCTCCTCGTCGACCTCGTCCTCTTCCTCTCCAGTTTTGTTGATTTGACTGTCCTACCTCATCACTATACACTTCTTGACTTCGGCCTCGACCTCTACCACCACGGCTAGTACCTCGTCCACTGCGGCCACATCCTCTACCTCGAAAATTTTGAGAATAGAGCATCTTCTCATCTTTAATTGTTGCTTTGGTCTGAAGTGCCTGCTCAAGAGTTTCCTCCTTCTTCTTCTTTCTTTGTTCATGCGCTTCAAGGGAACCCGCCAATTCGTCAATGGTGAGTGTAGACAGGTCCTTGGACTCCTCTATGGCACAAACCACGTTTTCGAACTGGTCTGTCAAAGATCTCAAGATTTTCTCCACCACTCTGGTGTCAGGTATATCTTCTCCATTCCGTTTTAACTGGTTCACAATTCCTTGAACCCGGGCAACGAACCCGGATACTCCTTCCGTGTCCTTCATCTTCATTCCCTCCAACTCGGCACGAAGGGTTTGAAGCCGGACTTGTTTAACCCGGTTAGCTCCTCTATAGACATTTGCTAAGATGTCCTAGGCTGCCTTTGAGGTCTCACAATTTGCTATCTTCTCGAACCCGGATTCGTCTACAGCTCGGAAGAGCATGAATAACGCCAGCTTGTCTTTTGCACGCGTCTCTTTCAACGCTTTGGTTTGAGCCGCCGAATGGCCTCCAGTGTCCTGTGGTTCTATAAAACCTGCTTGAACATTCTCCCAAGCGTCCTGGGATCCGGGAAGAGCCTTCATCTGGATGCTCCAATTCTCGTAGTTCTCCTTCGTCAACTTAGGTAGTGCCATATCACTCCCCCTCTCCATAGCTCTGATACCAATTTGTGGTATCACTATAATGTAGAACTTAAAATAAAAACAACTATTTTCTTGTGATATGTTGCTTACAATATGGATTAGTTTATATAGGCACTAGATTGCCTTTTCATGAACCAAAACATTAAATTAGCCATAAACCACAAAACTAAACTTCTAACTCTTGGCCTCTCTAACTCTTGGCCTTTCACTTTCTCACAACTCTTGGCCTTTCACTTTCTCACAACTCTTGGCCTTTCACTTACCTAAACACATGACTGCTTAATTAAGACTATTAAATATAAAACTAACAAAAAATTTAAAGTTTATTCAACACTCTACTTGTCGAAGAAAAAAGCATCAGTTCATAGAACTGTACCCAAAAAGGAATCAGTTCACAGAAAAAGTAGGGACAACAGACTTCATCTCAGAACTATAGTAATATCTTATTTACAATTTTAAACAATTGGTTCAAGAATTAGTACAACTCCTTCTTCTCATCATAAATTTCACACAAAAATTAAAAAAAAATTCTTCAACTTTATTAGAGATGTAATCTCTTCTAAATCACACATAATCACCTGAAAAACAAGCAATAATGTGTGAATTGAAGGCTCACTGATATGCGGTCAGCATATAGGAAATTACAAGGCAAAAAGAGGAAGAAAATGACTCAATCAATGCAAGAAAAGCAGAGAAAAAGAGTAAAAATATCCAAAGTCTGAATATCAAAGAAGATGAACAAAAGGAGGCAAAAACATATCAAAAAGACCTAGGTTCCCACGCTCTCAGCGCGGGAGTGGCGCTGAGAGCGCGAGAAGGCAAAAATGGACAGAAGGAACCGCGCTCACAGCGCGGGGATGGCGCTGTGAGCGCGGGAAGTAAAAAAAATGGCAGAAACTCCCACGCCCAGAGCGCGGGAGTGGCGCTCTGAGCGTGGGAAGCGCGAAAGTGAGAAGATTCAAAAATGCAAATTAGGTCAGAATCCCTCTTATAAAAGGAGACTCAACCTCTGAAGGAAAGGATCTCAGAATACACATCACAAGACCTAGAGGAGGCGTTCTTCGTGTTCATCACTCTGTTCTTGTATTCTTCTTTATTTTCTTTTTCCAGTTTATGTTGAAATCAGATCAGCGATCATGATGTTGATTGGCTAGATCTATTTCTGTAGTCAGGGGCATGATCCCTTTGTAAACAATTGCTACAAGGATTGATCCATTTTATGTATTGAATTAATATATTTCATCTTTTATCTTGAGCGTATTGATATTATTTCTATTAGATCTGATCAACCTAATAGGAAATGATATTCTGGGGATCAGGATTCACAATAGGGATATTGGAATACTGATCCTGAAAGGAGATAAAGATGACTCTCCATGCATGTTCTAGGGATAGACTTGTATGGATTGCAGTCGTGGGATTTATCTACATAATGCTTATTTTCAGGCGGAATTACTAAGGGATTAGGGTTCCAATTGAAGTAAAGGGTTAGATCGCCAAGGGATTGGGATCTAACTAATTATTTCTAAAAAGATGATAATTTGTCTGAGTTGTTAATTTCAATAGGTATTATGAATCAATCCGAAGGAAAATTGGGAAACAATGGGTGAATGTACCCTGGCTACAGTCTTCTTCATCACTTTTTCTACAAAAACATCTCTTCATCTATTTTAAGTCTTTTCCAGAAAAATACAAAAACAATTCTTTTACTTTTATTGTCATTTAGTTTAAATTACAATTATTTGTCAACAACCAATCGATTTATCTAACTTAAGAGGACTGGTTATAGTAGTAATTGTTCATCAATCCCTGTGGAGACGATACTTACTTATCACTTTATTACTTGGAACGATCGGTGCACTTGCCGAGACCGCAACAAGTTTTTGGCGCCGTTGCCGGGGATTGTATTTACAATATTACAAATAACCTTAGATTCTTGAGATTAGATTTTTATTTTTCTTTTATCTTAATTGTGTTGTGCAGGTGTTACTAATAATTTTCTCTGAATTTTTATGCGAGGTAGACTTCCACCTAAAGACTTTGTAATAGATTCTGAAATTATAAAGACAGAAAAACAACTACGGAAGGCTGCTAGACAGATCATTTGGGAAGATTTGAAGTACACATCTTTACAACCAATTCAAGAAATGGCCGAAAACAACAATGTTGGTCATGGGCGAGGAGGAAATGCCAACAATCAACCTCCAAGACTGTTGAATACAATTCTGACTCCAGTATTCAACAGGGCCAATTCAAGCATAGTCAGGCCAAACGTGGAGGCTAATAATTTTGAACTCAAACCATCATTAATCTCTTTGGTGGAAAGGGTTCAATTTTCTGGAGCTGATGATGAAGATCCACATGAGTTTATGGACCGGTTCTTGATGGTCTGTGATACCACCAAACACAATGGGGTATCTACAGATGCTATCAGGCTTCGGTTGTTCCCTTTCGCTGTTAAGGGAAAAGCATTGAGGTGGATCGAGAGACAACCAGCAAACAGCATCCTGACATGGGAAGATCTATCCAGTAAGTTCTTTGATCATTTCTTTTCCATGGAGAAATATAATCAGCTGGTGAACGAAATAACAAACTTTCGCCAGTTGGAAGGAGAATCATTATGTGCAACTTGGAACAGATTCCAAGAATTAAACAGGAAATGTGCACATTATGAAGGAGATGATGATAGAAAAGTGGTGATATTTTTCAACGGAATCACCCCAGAAACCAGGATGATAATAAATAGTGCCGCAGGAGGCTCTATTCGGGAAAGCACATCTGAGCAAGCCATTGAGTTGATCAAAAAGCTTGCAAGAAATGAAAATGAGAGTGTGCTTGTTCCCACACAAAGAGCACTGAAAAAATCCACAGATAATGATGTGATATCATTATCTAAGAAGGTTGACAACTTGAGTGAAAAATTTGACAGGTTTCAGGTATCAAAAGTTCAAACCACTCTACCGATTTGTGACCAATGTCAAGAAAGTCATGAATCCAATGAGTGCCCAAATCCATCATCTGAAGATTCACTTCAAGTAAATGGGATCTGGTACGATCAGCGTCCTCAACAAAATTTCCAGCGAAATCAAAATTTCCCTGGAAGTAACAACAATTTCCAACGGAGGACCCAAGGATCAGGTACGGATTTCAAAACTAGCAATAATTATACTCAATCTTCTCAGAGTCAGCAAAAAGAGCCAGCCGAATGGGAGAAAGCTTTCGCTCAAATGGCTAAGGCTTCCAATGATATGGCTCAACACACCAATGCTTTCATGGAAGAAACCAGAGCCAACAATAAAAATACAAATGCTTCCATTAAAAACCTGGAGAATCAGATAGGCCAGCTGGCCAAACAATTTTCAGAAAGAATTCCAGGTACCTTCCCAAGTAACACAGTCAACAATCCAAAAGATGACTGTATGGCTGTTACAACCAGAAGTGGTAAGATGCTAACAGTTCCAACAAAAACACCTGTGGAACTGGAAAAAGAGAAGGAGGAGCAAGAAAAGAAAGCAAGTGAACCAGAGATTGAGGTAATTATAGAAAAAGAAAAAGAGCAGGTTGCAGAACAACCAGTGGTGGCAAAAGAAAAGCATGAGTTAAGCCACGAATATGTTATGTCTAAGGCACCCTATCCAGAAAGATTCAAGAAGGGAGCCTACAACAAACATTATGATAGATTCTTGGACATTTTCAAGAAACTACATATTAATATTCCTTTTGCAGAAGCCCTAGCCAATATGCCAGGTTATGCAAAATTCATGAAGGATCTCTTATCTAGGAAACAAAAATTGCAGGAATGTCAAACTGTAACACTCACTGAAGAGTGTAGTGCCTTTATCCAGCAGAAAATTCCAGATAAACTGAGTGATCCAGGAAGTTTTAATATTCCTATTGCTATTGGTGATATTGGCATTGGGAAAGCTTTATGTGATCTTGGGGCTAGCATTAATTTAATGCCCTTATCAGTCTACAAATCATTGGGGATTGAGGAATTGAAACCCACTGAGGTATCACTCCAATTGGCTGACAGATCCGTAAGGAAACCCAATGGGATCATAGAAGATATTCTTGTCAAAGTTGATAAGTTTATCTTCCCTGCAGATTTTGTGGTATTGGATATGGGAGAAGGAAGTGAGAAGCCCATGTTATTAGGAAGACCCTTTTTGGCTACAGCCCGAGCCCTAATTGATGTTGAGCAGGGGATGATTAAACTGAGAATGAACGATGAGGAGATCATCTACAATGTTTCATAAGCGATGAATGTTTCCAAGTTGAATCTGTTCAACATAAGAAAGAACGGCCTCAAGAACTTGATTATGAGTTGAAGGCTCGTGATTATGTACCTTTTGAAAAAGAAGGGCTTACTGTAGAGGTTCTGAAAGAAAAAGTGGAAGACATAGAGGTTGGTGCCCCCAAAGTTGAGTTGAAACCATTACCAGACACTTTGAAATATGTGTTTGGGAGATGGTGATACTTATCCGGTAATCATCAACAATGCTCTATCAGAAGGCCAAGAGAGATCTAGTGGAAGTTTTAAAAGCTCATAAAACCGCAATAGGATGGTCTATTGCTGATTTAAAGGGCATAAATCCTTCCTTCTGTGGACACATAAGATCCTCCTGGAAAATGATATCAAACCTGTGAGGCAACCACAAAGGAGATTGAACCCAACAATGAAAGAGGTGGTAAGGAAGGAACATGTAAAACTTCTTGATGCAGGAGTGATTTACCCCATTTCTGATGCTGCATGGGTTAGTCCAGTTCAAACAGTGCCAAAGAAAGGTGGGGTCACAGTCGTCACTAATGCAAAACATGAGTTGATCCCAACCAGAACCATCACGGGTTGGAGAATGTGTGTTGATTACAGGAGGTTGAACACGGCCACACGGAAGGATCATTTTCCACTTCCCTTTATTGATCAAATGCTAGAAAGATTGGCAGGCCATTCTTATTATTGCTTCTTAGATGGGTATTCAGGCTACAATCAAATTCCTGTAGCACCTGAAGACCAGGAAAAGACAGCTTTCACTTGCCCATTTGGAATCTTTGCATACAGAAGAATGCCATTCGGCCTTTGCAATGCGCCTGCCACATTCCAAAGGTGCATGCTGTCCATCTTTTCAGATATGGTGGAGAAAGGTCTAGAGGTATTTATGGATGATTTCTCTGTTTTTGGTTCTAATTTTGATTTTTGTTTGAACAATTTATCCAAAGTTTTGAAAAGATGTAATGAGACAAATCTGGTTTTAAATTGGGAAAAGTGCCATTTTATGGTAACTGAAGGTATAGTGCTGGGACACAAAATTTCTAAGGCAAGGATTGAAGTAGATAAAGCAAAATTAATGTTAATTGAACAACTTCCATCCCTGTAAATATAAATGCTGTTGGGATTCTCTACAGGACATGCAGGTTTTTACAGGCGATTCATCAGGAAGATTTCTCCAAGATTGCTAAACCATTAAGCCAACTCTTGGTGAAAGAGTTCTGAATTTTTATTTGATGATGCTTGTTGAAGGGCCTTGCTGTGTTGAAAGAAAAGCTTACTACAGCTCCAGTGTACAGACTCCCGATTGGAACCTTCCATTTGAACTCATGTGTGATGCCAGTGCGTATGCAATTGGTGCAGTCCTTAGTCAGCGTAAGGAAAAGTTATTACATGTCATTTACTATGCTAGCAAAGTTTTGAATGATGCTCAGATTAATTATGCAACAACTGAGAAAGAAATGTTTAGCAGTGGTTTATGCATTGGACAAATTTAGACCTTTATTTGTTAGGATCTCCAAATTGTTGCTTTACTGACCATGCTGCTATTAAGTTTTTGATGACTAAGCAGGATGCAAAACCAAGGGTTGTTAAGGTGGATGCTACTTTTACAAGAATTTGATTTGGAAATTCGGGACAAAATTGGAGTGGAAAATAAAGTGGCTAATCATCTCTCTAGTCCAGGCAAAAGAACTACAAGATGTTCAGAAAAAGAAATCAATGATTATTTCCCTGATGAGAAGGTGATGGCAGTCTTTGTTCCTCCATGGTTCGCAGATTTTGCCAACTATAAAGTGGTAAGAGGATCTATGCCTGCAACCTTACAAGGCAACAACAAAAGAAATTTCTGCGAGATGTGAAGCGTTATTTCTGGGAGGATCCACATCTATATTTCCAATGTGCCGATGGGATCCTTCGCAGATGTGTTCCGGAGTTTGAGGTAGGCCAGATTTATGGCATTGCCATTCTTCAAATTATGGAGGACATTTTTCAATAA
>JAVKPL010008007.1:0-32639 GCA_032173675.1 Gastrolobium villosum | reverse complement strand
AATTCTCAAGACAGGACAGTAAAATCATGCAACCAAATTGTCTTTTTCAAAATGCAACTCAGAATTGTAAGAGAAATTAGATCATAACTTAGGTCGGTTCTGAATTATCTCCTTCCTGGGTTTGATTTAATTCATGACCACAAGGAATATACAGATGGCAATCTCACATCAAATGAATTGATTTGGCATTTCAAAGTCTTAAATCAAATATATAAACTGAAGATGGGTAACTGGTAAGTGACCAGTGTGACCAAAATGCAGACAGGGGGATAACATACCTTGAGGACAGGGCCAATTTTAAAACTGCCCATTATCTGTTCCTTGGAGGCCAAACAAAGCAAGGGAATGAGTGCAAAGGGGATTTGAACTGACTGAAGAACATTAAGCCATTGATTCAAAACATCTAATGAGTCCTCGGAGGTATCAAATATGAGAGCAACTATTATGGTTGGGATGATTGCACAACTTCGGGTAATTAATGCCCTCATCCATTTTTTCAACTTTAAATTCAGAAAACCTCCCATGATAAATTGTCCAGCATATGTACCAGTAATAGTGCTACTTTGGCCAGCTGCTAATAACCCAATTCCCCATATATATAGGATTGGGAATAGTCCACCCCCATACTTCTCCTGAAGGTACTGCCCTGCATTTGCAAGACCAATGCTATTTGCCATTTCAGTACCATAAAAGCCCTTAGCAAACACAGTTGTGACAAATATATTAATGACAAAGGAGACTACAAGGGCGATTGTGGACTCTATAGAGTAGTAATTAAGAGCTTCTTGAACACGGCCTTTCTTGCTGGGGTCAATGTGCCTAGATTGAACAAGAGCAGAATGCAAGAATACATTGTGAGGCATAATAATGCAACCCACGACTCCAACAGCTTGCTGTATAGTTCTGGAGCTAAGTTTAGGAACCAAAATACCTACAACGATAAAATCGGAGCATGTATCAGATATAAAGCAAGAGCACACCTAAAAATTTATTTATAATAAAATAAGATTTGCACACGTCCAAACCATTGAAATAAACTCCTTACCAAGAAGAACATCAACACCATTGGGCTTTGCTTCACCAAACATCCACGCAAATGAGATAGCCATTATACCAATCAGAACAGCAAAAAATGCTTCCAATTTCCTCACACCATAGTTCTCAAGAAAGAGAAAAATAAAACTGTAACAAGGAAATTAAATAGAAGTTAAATGCTTAATTAGGAATCCTAAACACAGTTGAACAAGAAAAAAATGCTGGTTTCAGTAACTTATTAAATGCTGTATCCTCTTAAAAGCGCTATATAATCCAATCCCAGTCCCAGGATAAATATCAAGAACAACAAATTCCAAAACATGATTAGATAATTTAACTACATTTTTTGAGACCTTAATCAATAAAGGAACTTTGAATGGAACTTAAAAATTGGAAATTGTAAAATTCTTTAAGACCATCAACATTAAAATTTAAAACTTATACGGAATACGGTTCCTCGGACATACTTCAGAAATAAATCACCAGTACAATTCGACAATTAAAGTAACACGGACACCATCAAAGAACTGCAATCTCGAAAGAATACGAATTTGTCATACTCATTTATTACAAAAAGAAGTAGAAGTGGCAGAAGAAGAAGAAGAAAGAAAGAAAAGGAAAGGAAATTACCAATCTAAAGCTGTGATAACGACCCCAGCCCAGAGGGGCACAACCCCATTACTAAGAATCCTGATAGCAATAGCGCTACCAATAACCTCTTGTATGTCAGAGCCAATAAGAGCCAACTCGGTCATCAACCACAGCGTAATCCTGGCCCATGTGGGGTACTCCTCTCTGCAAAGTTCAGCCAAGTGCCTACCAGTCGCGACTCCAAGCCGTGCTGACAAAAGCTGAATAACAAGGCCCATAGCCGTAGCCCACATAAGCAGCCATAACAACGAGTACCCAGCAATTGCACCAGCTTGAAGATCTCCCTCCAGGTTCCCAGGATCCAGAAAAGCGATGCTCATAAGAAATCCAGGGCCAGTGAATAGCCACAGCTTCTTCCATGAGAACGGCGGCACCCGACCCCAGTTCTCCACGTCACCCTCGGACTCGTCGTTTCCAACCACCACAACCTTCTCCGAGGAATCATAAGCGGTTTCTTCTGTCTCTTCCACTAACAGAGGTTGTCGGTTTTGTTCACGAGGCATAGCGACAGACGGAGTGAGAGAGAAAAACAGCTAGCGTTGGAGTCACGCCGCCGCGTCCTTTTTTAGCAAGTTGAAGTTAAAACCAGACAATGTCTATTGCAGGTTTTAGAGTTTTGGTAAAGTGATACCATACAAAAAAACTCTGCTTTCTGGTTTATCATTTAATAAAGAATTGAGATTGAAAATGATTAAGAAAACTACCCCTGCGGTCTCATAACTCAGTTGCGTTTTTTTTCTTTTTCTTTTCTCCCAAAGAGAAAATGACAATGGAATTTCCAATAATACAATGACACTTCTTCGGATCGCACATAACATCTCTCACGTCAGGATACTTGGTGGAGTCAAAATAAAGAATTAAAATTAAAATCACAATTAAAAAAAAAATGGAAAAAGTATGTCATATTTCTTAGAGACATGATATATTTACTATTAAAAATATTTATCACATTTACAATTATTTGAATAACAGTTAATTCCTGTCAATCTAACGGATATAATTTATTAAGAATTAATAATTAATTAATTAGTATAATCCAATAATTTTTAATAAAATACAACCGTTGGATTGGCCGAAATCAACGATGATTAAGTTGGTTATGATGATGTTTATCCCATATCCTCATTTGCTGAAATTGTCATGCGATGCCATTTCTATGTGAATTGACATTAATGATTATTTAATTGAAATTAATATTCTCCACTGTGAGTATTAATTATCTTTATATACTATATTCATGCCCGAATGTATGAATCATCTCCCTCCTCCTATTGGTGGTGGTTTGGGTTAACAGGTTATGTTGATGTTCATGTTGAATTGAGATTTGATACAAACATAAATACAGTTAGGGGACGATTGGTACAAGAGAAATTTTTATTTTAATGAGAAAATATTTTTGCTGAAATGTAGTGAGAAATAATTTTTCCCGGGTAAGTTATAAAAATATGTTTGGTTTATCGAAATTTGTCTTGGAAATATTTGAATTAATTTACTAAGTTGATGTTATTGGAGTTCATATTTTCTGATAAAAATGAATCTTACTTCTCATTGATGTATTTGCTCTTTCTTGTATACAATGTTACTATACAATGAAAAACAGAGGATTGTACCCAAAGAAAATAACAGAAAGGCTAACTACTCTACAACTGTAAAACTGAAAAGCCAGGTGGCACTAACTGAAAGCTAGATGACACTAACTGCTCAATTGAAAAAGCCAGGCGGCACTAACTACTTCTTATGTGCTAATACCCCTCCCCCCACACAAACTGCGCTGTGAATATCATGAACACCCAGTTTGGAGAGACGAGTCCGAAACAATGTTGGAGGAAGGGGTTTCGTGAAGAAGTCCGCTAACTGAGCATCAGATGAAATAGGAAGCAGATGCAACAAACTAGAATGGATCTTCTCACGGGTCACATGGCAATCGATTTCAATATGCTTTGATCTTTCATGGAATATGGGATTATGGGCAAGAGCTATAGCAGAGCGGCTATCACAATAAACAGCTGCAGGTCGAGTCCATGGAATGCCTAAGTCGCGAAGAAGGTACTGAAGCCACTGTAACTCGCATGTCAAGCTAGCTAAGGCACGATATTCAGCCTCAGATGAGGAGCGAGATACAGTGGGTTGTTTCTTAGAGCGCCAAGAAACCAATGAAGCACCTAAGTAAACACAGTAACCGGTAATGGACTTTCGAGATTCAGGACATGAGCCCCAATCAGAATCAGCAAAGGCACGCGGGCTGATATCAGTGGATGCAGAGAAAAATAGACCAGCAGCTGGATTTCCCTTCAAATACCGCAACACACGATGAGCTGCTTGTAAATTAGTATCCATAGGCTTGGAGACAAACTGACTAAGACGATTAACCGAGAAGGAGATGTCAGGACGAGTAGTCGTGAGATAAAGGAGCTTTCCTATTAATCTTCTGTAGGCAGTAGGGTCAGCAAGTGCAGTACCATCAATGGAAGTTAACTTGAAGGAAGAATCCATAGGGGTGGAAACCGGTTTAGAACCAAGGAACCCAGTTTCTTCTAGGATTTCCAGAGTATACTTCCTTTGATTGATAAGCAAACCAGTTGAAGAACGAGAAATTTCTAATCCAAGGAAGTATCGAAGAGGACCAAGGTCTTTGATTTTGAATTGAGCATCCAACTTTGACTTGTGTGATTTCATTGAGATCATTGCCACATAAAACCAAATCATCAACATAAATGAGCAATGCTGTAAAGGAAGAGCCACGAGAGACCGTGAACAATGAGTGATCAGAATCAGATTGACTGTAACCAAGAGATAGCAAGGCAGCTGAAAGCTTGGAGTGCCATTGACGGCTAGCTTGTTTGAGTCCATAAAGGGACTTTTGTAGACGGAAAACCTTCGGTTGAGTGCAGGAGAGTCCTGGAGGTAGAACCATGTACACTTCCTCATGAAGATCACCATGAAGGAAGGAATTGTTTACATCAAGTTGGTGAAGGTGCCAGCCTTTAGCTACTGCCAGTGCTAGAAGAACCCGAATGGTAGACACTTTGGCAACAGGGGAAAAAGTTTCAAAATAATCAACCCCTTCGAGTTGAGTGAAGCCTTTTGATACCAAATGTGCTTTATATCTCTATGGAATCATCTGCATGGTATTTAATTTTAAAAACCCATTTGCAGCCAATGGGATGTTTACCAGGTGGCAAGTCAACCAGGGACCAAGTTTTGTTGTGCTCAAGTGCTGCTAGCTCAGATTGCATAGCTTGGATCCATTGTGGATGTGTACTTGCTTGGGCATATGTTTGGGCTCAATGTTAGCAGAAACAGTAAGACAAAAATGTTTATACATGGGAGAATATCGGGAATGAGATAAAAAATGAGATAAAGGATAAGGAGTGGAATAAGATATACCTGAATGAGACTGATCTGTATGTGCAGCAAGTAGTCCAACATGATAGTCTTGAAGATAATGTGGGGTTTGTCTAGTTCTGGTTGATCTTTGAGGAAAAATATCAGATGGATCACTTGGTGAGGGTTGTAGGTGTGGATCAGTTGATGTATCAGTTGAAACAGGTACTTGAGTGGTTGGGTGGATGAATGGTAATGTGGTAGGAGGTGGTGTAGTGACAGGAATATGTGGAAGGTCGTAGATGGGTAAAGGGGTGTCAAAATTGGAATTGGAAATTGTGGTAGTGTGATGAAAAGGAACATTTTTTTCAAAAAATGTAACATTTCGGGAAATATGAGTTTGATGAGTGAGTAAGTCATACACAATGTATCCTTTGGTTCCTGGACTATAACCAATGAAAGCACATTTGTGAGATCTAGGGGAGAATTTTGATCGATGGGCAGATAAGGTTGATGCACAACAGAGGCAACCAAAAACACGTAAATGATCAAAAGTGGGTGGAGTGCCATATAAGGTTTGGTATGGGGTTGAGTGGTTCAGTAGTTGTGTGGACAATCTGTTGATAAGGTGAGTGGCATGTAAAATGGTATATGGCCAGAGAGATGATGGTAGTTTGGCTTGAAAGAAGAGGGAACGAGCCACATTCAATAAATGTTGATGTTTTCGTTCCCCAACACCATTTTGTTGTGGTGTTTCAACACATGTGGTTTGATGAATAATGCCCTTGCTAAGGTAGAAATCCTTCATTAGGAATTCACTGTCATTGTCACTTCTAATAATTTTGAGGGTTGTATTAAATTGGTTTTCAATTAAGGCAACAAAGTTATGGATATGCTGACGAGTTTCACTTTTAGTTTTCATAAGAATTACCCAAGTGAACTTTGAAAAATCATCCACTAGTGTTAAGAAGTACTTTTCACCATGAATGGAAAGTAAAGAGCATGGCCCCCAAATATCAGCATGCAGTAAGTCAAAAGGTTTGTTTGATTTTGAATGGCTAGATACAAATGGTAATTTCTTCTGTTTGGCTAAGAAACAAACATCACAAGGTTGGGTAAATTTTTGACAAGAAATATATGGAAAGAAATTGGACATCTGCTGCATTACTTGTTGAGAAGCATGGCCAAGTCGATTGTGCCATAATAGTGCAGCTTTATCAGTATTATTTAACTTTGAAACAGTATTGCAGTGGGTGTTTGCTTGATATTTTGGTCTTTTGGTGTCTTCAGAGACTATCACATATAGACTATTTTGCTGCTCAGCTAAACTAGTCTTCATTGTGGTATGGGGCTGCTGTAAAAAGCAAGAAAAACGATGAAAAATTAAAGAACAATTGGTATTTTGTAAAAGTTTACTGACAGAAACTAGATTAACTGAAAAATTGGGAACATATAAAACATTTGAAAGAATTAAGTGAGGAAAAAGGTGGACTGTTCCAGAATGTGTGGCTAATACATGGTTACCATCAGGCAACATTACAGATATGGGTTTGATTTTCTTCAGAGAAGAAAATTCAGACAGAACATGGGATATATGATCAGTGGCTCCTGTATCAAGAAGCCACTTTGTTTGAGATTTACTTGACTGGTTCATAAGATTGGATGTGTCTCCTTCTACCTGTGCTGCAGAAACTTGAGCAAGGTTTGAGGAATGTGAATTGACATTGGTGTCTTGTGGTTGTGTTTGTAAGAAGTTTAGTATTTGTTGGTATTGGTCATGGGAGAAGGTGGGAGGATTGGGTGTGGTTTGTGGAAAGTTGTCATGATTTATGCCTTCATCTGAGACTTTTGCATAATGAGCATTATGATTGAATCTACTTTTGTACCCTGGTGGAAAGCCATGTTTATGAAAACAGGTTTCCACTGTGTGGTTCGTTCATCCACAGTGTGTGCAAAGTTTGCCACCGTTGTTTGATCCTCTTCCAAAGGCATTGCTACGGCCACGTCCTCGACCATAGGTGCCTCCTCTATGAAAAATTTGAGTTGCAGAATTAGCAAATGTTTTTGTTGTTTCTGTATGCGTTTCAAGAACACTTCCTCCTTGTAACTGTCTTTCTTGCTGGCTTATCATAGAAGAAACTCAATTTATATTTGGAAGGGGATCAATTAACATAATCTGAGATCTCACCTGCGTGTACTGATCATTCAAGCCTTTTAAAAATCTGATCACATAATCACTTTCTTTGTACCTTCTTGGAAGTGTAACAACTCCACAAGTACAAGGAACATCACATCTATAATTCGGCAATGGCCTCAGATTCTCTAATTCATCCCAAAGAATTTTTAGTTGAGTGAAGTATTCACTTACACTCCTATCACCTTGCTGTAATTTGAACAAATCTTCCTGTAGATCCGAAACTCTGAATATATTAGATTGAGCAAAACGATCTTGTAAATCTCTCCATACATCATAAGCTCGCTCAATCCAGATAATAGACTGAGCAATTGTTTTTGATATTGACCGATGGATCCATGCTAATACCGTATTGCAACGCTGCCAAAGAGGAAAAATTGGATCTGTCGATAAAGGTGCTTCAATCGAACCATCAACGAAGCTCAATTTATTTTTGGATATCAAAGCTATAGTCATAGCTCGACGCCAAGTGTGGTAATTTCGTCCTGATAATGGAGGTGATACCAGAACCAAGGATGGACTTTTGTTGGGATGTAGAAAGTAAGGATTGGATGGATTAGTGATATGTTTGGCAATCAAATTCAGGTTCGCCATTATTGATGATGAAAAAATGAATTCAACGATGAAAAGAAGAAAGAAAAACTTTCAAGAATCAGAGGAATCACAGCCGAAAAACAAAGGAAAAATGCGTGGTTATCATAGCCCCCTTTTTCAGGGCTCTGATACCATATTGGAGTTCATATTTTCTGATAAAAATGAATCTTGCTTCTCATTGATGTATTTGCTCTTTCTTATATACAATGTTACTATACAATGAAAAACAGGGGATTGTACCCAAAGAAAATAACATAAAGGCTAACTACTCTACAACTGTAAAACTGAAAAGCCAGGTGGCACTAACTGAAAGCTAGATGACATTAACTGCTCAATTGAAAAGCCAGGTGGCACTAACTACTTCTTATGTGCTAATAGATGTTTGGTTGATTGTGAAATAGTAATACGAATGTGGCCCACTTTAACTTTTTCGTTTTTTTTCTCTAACCTTCTTCGTTTCCCCTCAGTTCTGCCCCAGGTCTGGTTCTTTGCTTTGAGCTTATCCCTGAAACCCTTTTTTTTCGTTTTCCATGCTTTATTGATGTAAGATTATTCGAGCTTGTCTTAATTGTCAATCCATTTCATTAAATGCAGTACAGGAGAAACTTAATGAGTTGCAGGATGAAGATGATGGAATAAGCAAAAGAAAAGTAAGTAGACTAACAAAGCAAAAGAAAAGTAATGAAAAATCGTAGATCCTCCTTCTCAGCTTCGACCGTGAATATTATTTCTTCACAAAGCTCAATTGTTATTACACTGACAAAGCTTCTTCACAAACGTGAAGTTAATTCGATCCTCAACTTTGTGGTTGATTTGTCACTTTCCCGGTTTACGAAAAAATCCAACAAATCTATGGTAATATTTTGATGATGTCCGAATGAAAATTTGCAAAGGAGAAAAAATCCGAGCAACAAATGTACCCGGGATATTTTTAGTTTTGTGTGTACCAAACGCGTCATTCTATAAATCTTAAGTAAGATTTACTGCGCTTTTAAAAAAAATCCAGATACCAAACGGCCTCTTTTGTAAAGAAAGAAGCCGATCAAAAAAAGGCTATTTGGATCGGCTTCTTTCTTTACAAAAGCTTTTTTTTAGTGCTTTTAGGGTAAAATTGATTGTTTGGATGTTAACTTTTAAGAAAAGCAAAAATAAAATAAAATAAAAATGTAAATTTTTTAAAAAGCTAAAAAATTAGCTTTTGAAAAAAGCAAATGTTGGAAGCAAGTAAAATGACCCTCATGTGACTCGAAACTGAGGGGCAAAATGCTCACATGAGGGTCATTTTACTTGCTTCCAACATTTGTTTTTTTCAAAAGCTAAATTTTTAGCTTTTTAAAAAATTTAGAATATTTTTTTTTTTACTTTTGCTTTTCTTAAAAGTTAAGATCCAAACAATCACTTTTACCTAAAAATGGTTGTTGTGCAGTTACAGAATTTTCATCTACAGATCCCAGGCAAAGCCCGTGCAGGCTTTCAATGGCAACTTCTAGATAATAGCCACATTCTTGGAATGCTCACTCAAGGGCCTGAAAAGTGAAAACATCAACAACTATGCAGGAAAATACACAACAATTTATAGGTATTTCCTCCAATTAAAAAATTAAATAAAGAAAATCAATAACCTTGTCTTCCATTTGAGGAATTAGAGAGCGAAGATAATCAATGAGGGTGGGAAGCAAAATGAGAATTGGCCAATTGGGGATGAGGAACAACGCAGTCTCTTGGATATTGGCGATGAAGTAATAAGAACTTTAACATTGTCCTTTTGAATAATTATATTCTTCAAAAGTGTTTGATATTTTAACATTCAAATGATATTTTTATTTGAAAACATTTTTTAATTATTTATCTAAACGCAAAATAACTTTGACTTTTAAAAAAGCAAATCATAAAAACTCATTTTTTAAAAGTCCATCCAAATGAACCTTAATAAAAACATGAACCAAATAAATATTTGTATAAAGACCTTGGACATGAATACATATGCTTATTTTACGGATTGAATTGACAAGACATAAATAACCCTCTAACCTAAATCTTTTTATTTATTTCTTGAGTTGACATGATATGAGACAAATAACATCAAAGAAGAATAATGTTAGTCAGTGTCGTGTTTGCAAATTAACAACCAACACGACACAATTTTTTGAGTAAAATTTTGTCAACACAAAGCACGACAAGAATTTGGAAAACAATCTACCTGAACATAAATTTCCTGTGATGTGTTTATGTCATATCAACGGGTCAATGTTAAAAAATTATCACCCGTACCTCCATCTCTTACAAATAGTGATTTGGGTGTTGTTCTGGGAGCCCACAACAACCTAAGCCTAATAGGACAAGCCCAGCAACCCAAGCCCTATGGGATAAGCCCAAAGGCTTGGGGTTGTCCACGTCAGCCCTAGAGGTAACGTGTGAGCAACTCCCTCACCCCTGACACCCAACAAGAGGGCCCCCAGGGCAAGACATTTTAATCTCTTGCTTGGGGATCGGCCACCTGCAAGAAGATCCCTGCAAACCCATAAGTAGAAAATATCCCCTTATACGTTAAGATGGAAGCACCCGACACGCTAGCGCTAGCCCACCTTGTGGCGATCGCCCGAACAGAAGATCTCACTCCTCCCCAGAAGGGTTGACCCTCCACACTGACCCACAGAGAAAGAACCCCCGCCTCTCCTATAAATACTACCCTAACGGCTACCACTAAGGTATCATCATTTCATCTCTCTCGTTTACTATAGCATTATCACACACCACATCTGACTTATTCCATAGATTGGAACGTGGTTGATTAGCTTGGTCTTTACCTGTACTAGTTACCATACCCATACAGTGACCTAACTCCCTTGCTGGAGACATAGTGGGCCTTTAGCTTGGTCTTTCCTACAAATAAATATTTGGCTCTTATTTCACCACAACACACAAAGCGATAATCATTTATTCAGCTAACCATTGATCTACCAACTCAAATCAAGCATTAAATGTTCAACTTATCCATATCAGACCGAACACTTCCTAATATAAAATAGGAAAAAGATCAAAACTTCCTTGTTTTGTTTATGATTTTACTTTGAATCACTTATACCACTATATTTTTTTTAATCATTTACTCTGCTATGATTTCTTCTATCCAAATTCATCCTTAACAACATTAAAATTGTAAGTCATTTACTTATTTTATCCTTCTTAAAAGAAAACAATAGACTAATAAAAAAGACAAAAATTGTTGGGAACTTAAAACACTTACAGAAAAGAATAAAAGTAAAATAATATTAAAAATAGAAGAAGAAAAACATTAAGATAATTTTAATAAAAAAGAATAAAATAAATTTAAATAAATTAAAAAAATAAGACCAAATATGTGGAAAACTTACGATAGTGATAGAAAAACTTAAAAGTGAAAAAATAATTTAAATAAAAAATAAAATAGATAGAGTACAAAAAAATTCACTAATATTTGTTATTCTTATTTTTTATCCTCAGTCTATTTTTTTTTATTTAGATATGTTTGGTCTTTTTTTCTTCTAATTTTTTTTACATTTAGCCTTTTTTATCACTATTAAAAGAAATGAAAGAAAAATAAGAAATAAAATAAAAAGAACACAATGTTATAAATTTCTATCATATTTGGTCCTTTTTTCATTTAGAAAATTTTTATTATTTTTTACTCTCTTTTTTTTGTAATTATTATTTTTTACTTTTAATCATTTATGTTACTATTGTATGTTTCAAATTTATTTAATCTTTTTTTTTTAATTTTTGTAGTATTTTCTAAAAGTATTGCAAGTTTCTAACATATTTTATCTTTTTATTTATTTATTTATTTTATCCTCAATCTATTTTCTTATTCTAAAAAGAGTAAAATAGTCAAATTAGCTTAATTTATAATAATGTTAAAGATGAGTTTGGATGGAAGAAACCCTAGGGGGAAAATGATTAAAAAAAAACATAGAGTATAAGTGATTCAAGGCAGAATCGTATGGGATTTTTTAACTTTTTTCTATAAAATATAAAAAGAAATTTTGTAGAAAAATATAAAAAATATATATTGTTTCTCTTTAATTTATAGCCTTTATATTTTTCTTGTTTTTTATTTCCTTGGATTCTTAACTCTGCCTAAGTGTGTGTATATATAACTTGTCCTAAGTCAAGATAAATGAGGGCATAGTGACTAGTGAGCTATCTGTATAAGAAAATAATTACTTATGAGATGAACCTAACATTTTTTTGTTGAGGCATGTCATCTTAACAATGTGTTTCATTAGACCCTTAGCATAGTGGAAATCTGGCTAGGGTACTTGCAATAAGGCAAAATGCCATATCTTCACCTGAATTTGGTGAAAAGTATGTTAGTATATGTTAGGACATATGATATTCGAGAAAGATGATTTTAGATATTTGGGATCAATATTGAAAAAAAAAATGAGAGATTGGTAAAGATGTAAATCATATAATCAAAGTACGTTAGAAGAAATAACACATTGCATTAAAAATTTTGTGTCATCGCAAAATTTTTCTTAAGCTATAAGACAAAATTCACAAAACAATGGTAAGGCTTGAAATGTTATGAGTATCTAAAACATATAAGTAACATGAGCATAAAATAAGAGTAATAACAATGAGAATGGTAAGGTGAATGTATAATTATACAATGATGTAAAATATAAGTAATGAATATATTCGACGAAATATGAGAGCAATAATAATGGATGAAAAGACAAGAGAATATAGATTGAAATAGTTTAAGGGGGTGTTTGGTAGGAGGGAAAAAAAGTTGCCCAGGAGAGTGGGTTGAGGAAAATAATTTAACTATGTTTGGTAGGGGTGAAATAAAAAAGTGGTTGGCAAATTTTTTTTGATGGATAACAATTTTAAACATGATTTCAATTGAAAACTTTACCATCCAAACTATGGTAAAAAAATTTATCCACAGCTAACACATGTTTTCTTATCTTACCCACAATAAATTTTGATCTACCAAACACCTTTATTTATCTTACCCGGCTATAAATTTTCTCCACCATGTTTCCGACAAATTTTTTTGAATGAGAATAAAAAATATCTCCTCTACCAAACGCCCCCTAAGTATATTATTCATGAACCCTTGATTCTCCCAAAGAACAAAAGTTTGTTCTCAAGCATCAACTCTCACATAGAGAAATAAGTCAATCAAAACTAACTTGAGGAAAAATAGCAAGACAATATTTAATAAAATGAGAAATAAATTAATAGATAATGTGTCTTAAAACATAGTGAGAGAAAATTAGGCTTTTTGACCCTTATGGCCCTTATTTAATAATTAATTACAAATTTGACCCTCATTTGAAACTAATTCGAAAATTTAACCCCTCCCAAAAACATAACACCAATCTGCCTCTGTTTGACCGTTGACCACGAAGCCTATCCGGGTACACAGCTACGTACCCGGGTATTTTTTGAATTTTCTGTCCTACCCGGGTAGATAGTTGTGTACCCGGGTAGATTTTTACATTTCTGGAAATCCTTTGCATTACTTGCCCGGGTACATGCGTGTGTACCCGGGTAAGTGTTTGAGAAGCAGGGAAGCGCGAGATGCTGTTTTGGAACTGTGTCTTTCTCCCAATATTTTAATATGATATTAGCAGAAACATTACTGAGCTGATGATGGATGTAACAGATTAATACATTGTGATATATAACCATAACCACTATAAGGGGGCGTTTGGTATATGAGAAATTTTTTTTTATCCGGGAGAAAAAATTTGCGGAACAAAAAATGGAAAAAACTTTTATGGGATAATTTGTAAAAAGATGTTTGGTAGGCCAAAATTTTTGACAGGAAAGTTGGATTAATTTACTAACTATGTTTGGTTGATTATAAAAAAATGATGGGAATGTTTATCAAAATGACCAAAATACCCTTAAATTTTGAATCTTGTTCATTTTCCTTGTGTTACCGAACGTTAGGAAGGGTCCATCTATTTTGCTCTCTGTCTCTCTAGCGCTGAGGGTTTGCTTCTTTGTGCACAATTTCCCTAACCTCTGTCCGTGGGGCTGGAAGTAGGGTTCCCGGAGTGAAATTGCAAACCGCCCAAGGCCGGCTTATGCCAGACCTGTCCGTCCACCACCCACACGGTCTGGTATTCCTGCATCGCGAAGCTGTGGAAAGGCACTAGCGCTGAACCTCAACGACACTGCAAGCTGCATATCCGAACTTGAAAGGTCTGGTAATTTTGTATTTTCTTGTATAATCGACATTCGGAGGTTGTCTTTGAGGTAACTCTCCACAAATTTCCAAACTTTGTCAATTTGAGATTTGTAATGTTGATGTTTGGACTTACAAGTAACTCTCCACAAATATCCACACTTTGTCATTTTTATATTTATATATGCAAGTAATTTTCACTGTCTTCCTCTGGTATAGTAATAATAATAAGTGTTTGGTAATGATGTAGGGTTTAGCTGTTGTGGGTTTCTGAGTGTCACGCAAACAATTGTGGTCGAAGGGATAATGGGTGGAGATGGGTGTCAAAGTGTTTTTAGTGGCCATTCTTCATGTTTATCCTCATCAAACTTGAAGATCTGTGATTGTGGCCTGACCGCTGTGGTACGCTAGAGTGGGACAAAAAAGAACCCAGGCAGGAAGTTCTTAGGATGTGCTAATTTCAAAGGGGGTCGGAAATGTAATTTTTTTGAGTGGGTTGATGAACCCACATGTGTTAATTGCATACAAAAGGATAAATTGTTGAAACTTTATATGGTTTTCTTTATTGTAGTTGTAATAGTATTTGGGATTGTGGTTTCTACAACGAAGAATGGTTGTTGATTTGTATTTTAGGCAATAACGTACCAATTGTGAGGTCTGTAGAAACATTTTGGTTTGCGTGGAAGGTTTTGTGGTATGTTTTTGTGTATTATGTAACATGTCCTTTTCGACTTGGATGTAAACTTTTATCTATAGATGTGTCCTACGAACCATGTAAGTATTAACTTGAAGTTCAATATCTAAATCTGTAATAGTATTTGTAGCTGATGTCTTTCTTTGGACTGAATTAGTCTGTGATTCATATGCATACATGACAGTGGTCATGGCTACCAATGCTTGGGTGGATATTTATCTTTTTTGTAATTTATAATGGATGTATATGGCATAAGTTTCAAGTACTTATTAGTGAAATTAGCTGGGGATAAATCTTTCACCTTCTGTGAAAATTATAAATGCTCCCATCATCCTTTGATTGTTGACACGTAATTACCAACTTATATAATTATTTTAATTTGGTTCAAGCTATGGTTTAGATAATGGTCCAACAGAGGTGCAGTTTGAATTTATGTTCTTTTATCTTGTTCCATGGTGAAGTGACTTTCATGTGTTGATTCTCATGTTTGTGCATGTCACCTGGTTCTAATAAAGCATGGCATTTAAGTTTGTCTGAACTGTCTTCACACTTCAGTAGTGAATTAATGCTGAAAGAGCCTTGATAGTTTACTTTTCTTCTAAGCTCTTAGATATGTAGTTTGGCAAGCAAGACTTATCATTAGCAAATATAAGTTAAACAAGTTATGCATGAGCTGTAGCCTATAAGAACCTATTGAGTAAAGAATTTTGAGGAAGATCATAGTGTACCCATGCTTCATTTTTTAATACTAAACTACGATGTATCTCTTTGGAAGAAATTTTACCTAGCTACTTGAGTAGGAAATATGTGAGTTGAAAGAAATTTTAGGGAACTGATGTTAACAACTAGCCAAATCTCGATTGTCTTCTTTTTTTGATAAAAAGGATAAAATATTGAGTATCCATTGTCTGATATATGCAGTGTTTTTGAGTGCCTAGAATATCTTTGTTAAGATCATCATTTTTACAATTAGACTTATGGAGTGACCTTTTGACAGACATTAAGTAATCAATCATATATTTGTGGTATTGGTCATTCGGGGGCAGTGGTACTATGGTTAAATAGGTTAATGGACCCTTTCAATTTAGAAGCTTTTCTGGAATTTCTCTGAAGTATTCGTGATACTGTTGTTCCACATTCTTTTTCAGGTCCAACTTGCAAAGCAAAATCAACTTGGTGATCATTATACCTCCAAACATCCGAAAGAGAAACCTCTTGCAGAGTCCAGCTAGCGATCTTCTGAGCATATTGCATTATGCCTCCATGCTTTTAAATGTAATGTCCGGCTTCCAAGCCAGATAGCGACATGTTTTAATTTCATTTTGTAAATATAGTTACAAATACAAATTGACGATCGAGAAAAAGTCTCGCAAGATTAATTAGGAATCCATGTGCACAGCACAATTGATCTCTGTTTCTTTTTTGTGTTTATATGCTATTTTCTTAATTTAAGTGTGGGCGTTTTACTGTTATTGTTACTATTACAATAATTACTATTATTATTGCTATAATTACTATTAATTTAAGTGTGGGCGTTTTACTATTACTATTACTATAATTACTATTATTATTGCTATAATTACTATTAATTTAAGTGTGGGCGTTTTACTGTTACTATTACTATAATTACTATTATTATTGCTATAATTACTATTAACTAAACGGTGGACGTTTTACTGTTACTATTACTATAATTACTATTAATTTAAGTGTGGGCGTTTTACTGTTACTATTACTATAATTACTATTATTATTGCTATAATTACTATTAACTAAACGGTGGACGTTTTACTGTTACTATTACTATAATTACTATTAATTTAAGTGTGGGCGTTTTACTGTTACTGTTACTATTACTATTATATATATAATTGCCTGATGAGATTAATTGCATAAACTTGAATATGAAAATACATACAACTTATATTTAATTACTTCACAGTAACTTACAACACATGGAAGTATTATATTTCTGTTCTTCAACAAAGGTTCATTAGGGAGCAAATCAAGAATATAAATTACATGATGATTGCATCCAATTCTCAGTAAGAGCCCCCCATATATGGATCAAGAACAATAATAGTTGTGATTAACTTCTGAAGTTACTGTCATCATGATAAGGCCTTCATTCACTTATGGATTATAGCCACGCCAACCAAAAGTTCTTCTGAAGTACTTGTTGTCTGCAACACATGCATTACCAGCCCATCCAGGAATCAGCAAATGCCATTAACTAAACCAAATAGGAAACATCTTTATGTTAGCAACCTAAATTGCAAAATCAATTGGTTCCCACATCTATGGTCCTGATAAACACGGTAACCTGGCCCATTAAAATGTACAGAAAAACAATTAAGGATAAAATACCTTCTGTGTAGGGGTTCATGCAATGAGATAGTGTAGAAGTAGCAGGTAAATGATATGGGAACACACAGAGTCAAGAATTCAACCTGCAATGAAACACGATGAATAACAAAAATTCAACTCAGCTATTCAACACATTATACAATATGGCCAGATGTCATTATGTTTAAATACAAATCAAGAAAAGATATTAGACTTGGTAACAGATTTAATTTTGTCATTTGACCACACTAGTGTGACCTTGGTATAATGTAGGATGATATATATTAATACATATTAGATACGTATAATACATACCATGTGTAAAATGTTGCTGATAGATTTAGCAGAAGTAATGGGGTGGCTGCATTATACACTGTAAGGCCTAAGATGACACCAACTTTGAAGACACATAGTTAACTAACTCAAAAAAAGATAAAGATATTAACATTAACATTAACATAAAAATATAGAGAGGCTTGTACATGTTATCCCCTAATTCCAAGATAAGTCACCATAAAATCCCCTATGTTTCTTCACATGATTCCAAAAAATGTCAGCACATGTACCCACTTGTAGCATAGTGTAGAAGCATGATATACATACACCAAAAATACCTGAAGACGTAGACTTCCACAATATGTAAGTAAGGATATCTTAAAATGTACAGCTGAAAGATGTCACACCAAAAAAAGTTTTTCCACAAACGCCCATGTACCTACAATGGGTTCCCAAAAAAAGTTGTGCTCATTTACCGAGCGGTTTCCAACAACGATGCCACCACTAAGATTCTCTCTTCATAACCTCCACTCATGAAAACATCAGTCAGTTTGCTATCTCTGCCCATGATCATTGCAACCTTCACCCTTTGAGCAGTATTTAATCCTTCAATCTGTTTTAATTCTTCCAGAATTGACCTTCGTATCTCCCTATCCTCTGCTTTATGTTTAAAACAGCCAACTAGGTTATCTATTTTGTCAGCAGTTCTTGTGTGTGACTGGGTAAGCTTGTCCATTGCTTCAGAGACCACTCCAATCACAGCATCCTCACTCCTAGCCCGTTTCTTACCCCTTTTTGCTACAGTTACTGACACAGGTGAATGTGCTTCAGGTCCCTCTTCAGTTGCAGGATCAGGAATTGGACAGTAATTATGACTCTGTGTAGGGTCCAGCATTTGTTCATAGAAATCATCTCCCAAAATTCCACTCTCATCATAAGCAGCAGCCTCTTTTTCCATCTGTTGAACAGTATCTTCAGGTCCCTCTGCTCAGTCTCCGGTTGCAACGTCTTTCCCGAAGATTGGTGCTAATTCATCAAAGAATGGGAATGGCTTTTTAAAAAGCCCTTTGGCATTGGGGTGGGTCTGATAATGTAAGAATTAGTACAACCAAGAAGTCCCATAAAAATAATGAACATATAGCAACAATTAAAGACATTTTGTAGGAAAATGAATTTACCTTAATCCAGTCATCATAAATTTCTTTTTCCACGTTAATCATCTTGTCCTTATCGTTCCAACCAAAACCGCTAGCACCGTTAGGCCCTATCATTTCACAGATTGCATTATACTGCTTTTTAAGATATTTAATCCGGGAAGTTATATGAGGGGATGCTTTCAGTGAACATCCCGGGATCTTGGCCTGCATCATCTTTTCTAAATGATTTGCAAATCCAGACTTAAAGCCATTATCCCCCTTCCAGGTTAAACCAATCTCAAGAAGGCAGTCCACAAGTGCTTTATCCTCTTGCGCTGTCCAGGTGTGGTTAATTCGTTTCTTGGATTGTTGACTGTCATCTGCCATCTATACAATGCAACAAAATTATATATGGCATGGGAAATGACAACAAGAGACAAAAGGCATCAGTTACAAAAGAAATAAATAACCAAACACATTAGTACTCAAACATAAAGCCATAAATAGTCTAATAGTTAATATTACACAAAACATACGAAAATGCAAAATATCTTTTAATCTAAAGTAATACACAACATAATGCAATAACAGCAACACACAAGGATCATAACATTTAAATCTAAATCAATCATGTCCCCTCCACGTGTTAAACATATGATGTGCCATCTCATCCCTCCGGCGTGTCCAAGCATTGGATGACTCAACATGAGTAATCATAGTGTTCTCCACAAATTCATCATGGGCCACTTGAGTATCCACTGCTTCATCTTCAAAGGGGTCACATGCCATTTCACGTCGTATGTGATTGTGAAGCATGCAACATGCAGTTATAATCCTGCATTGAGTTTTAACTGGATAAAAAGATTTTCCCCTTAAAATGGCCCAACGCCCCTTCAACAATCCAAAACATCGTTCGATTACATTCCTAGCTGAGCTATGTTTCATGTTAAAAAATTCTTGTGGAGATGTTGGTTGAGCCCCATGCCTCCACTCACTAAGATGATATCTTTGCCCTCTGTACGGTGTAAGGAAGCCTTCCCCGTTCATGTAACCAGCATCACATAAATAATAATAACCTTCACACAAAAATTAAGAAACATTTGTTATAAACAATTCCCATGTCTATAATATAATTTCAAAACTTGTTAAATGGAAAGTAACATTAATATGAAATACCTTTTGGCACCCTCAATCCATTCGTACGGGATATAGCATCTCTTAGGACCCTTGAATCCGCTGCTGATCCCTCCCATCCAGGTAATACGTAAATAAATTGACAATCTTGAGAGCATACGCCCAACACATTTGTTGCAACCTCACCCTTCCTTGTCCGATACCTTGGCTTATCAACTTGCAACGGATTCACCTTGATGTATGTCCCATCTAACGCTCCTAGGCAATTCTGTAATTCGTAAACAGGAAAATAATAATCAAAACCACAGAAATATTAATCACCATCTTCTACCGATTTGTAAATAGTTGCAAATTCGCTTATATAAGAAATTACCTTGAACCATTTCCACCTTTCATCGGATGAATTTTCAGGGACTGGCTCAGGTCTTTTAAGTAAAACCGTATGGCATCTTAGCACAGCCTGCAAAACCTTGGCGAACTGTCTACTTATTGTTTCGCCGGACCGTATGAATTGTCTTTTAATGACCCTATTCTTAACATCATGAGCCAAAATGTGTAGAAATATTGCAACGAGCTCTTCCACACCCATGTGCTTCGTTGGTTCAAGGCCCCCAACAGCTTTAAGTAATTCACACAACTTAATGAAGGATCTCCTATCCATCCTGGTATTCTCAATACAAGTCGTTTCACTTATGTAAACTATTCTATGGAAATTTATAGTCCTTAAATTCGCCCTTCTGTAACAATTCCATGTGACTCTTTTCCTAGCATTTCTCTTTTTTTCGAGATTAGCTAATAATAAAGCAAGTATAGTAATAAACATCATTGTAAGTTCATTCAAAGACTCCAAGTAACCTATGACTACAACAATGAGACTGCACTCCATTCCATTCATGTTTGTCACTGGGAGTTTCGGTTTCTGCAAGCTACAAAGATTGTGGTTAATAAATTTTGCGTGATGCCCACTCATTGCTGAGTGCAAAGCAGGGGAATAACGAAAAGGATAGTGGCATAGAGAAAATCAGAGCTTGGTCTTTTCTCAGACATCAAAATGCTACACATTATTGGCAGTCAGTAATGTCAACAGGGTTGACATGGGCACAACACAATGACTACTGCGATGATGGGCACCGGTTGCATACTTATCATCATGTCATGACACCAAGTTTGTTATTGTATTTTAAACAAAATACTACATTTATCATATTTTCAATCATTAAGAAAAACCCACTATTTTCACTCATGATGTAAACAGACATGGACATATAAGATAACAAAAAATTAGGCACTTATACACTTCAAAATTACCCAGTAACCCTTGTACAAAAGGTGAAAGGCTATTTGACCTCACTGGGTACATTGCAATAACTAATTCATAGAGCAGAGTTGTCTTTGATATGACCACCCTTAAAAATTGGGAATACACCCGGGCTTGACCATCCATAGTAATGAAAGTAAAAATTGCTTGGATATAAAATAAGTGATATTAGTTAGCAGACACAAAAACAATATACCAGCTAAACAACGAAGAATATGAGTACATGCAGTATATGATTTAGCTACAAAGGACCTATCTTTGTTCACCATTCTGGTTTGGTACTACCCACACATTATTCAGTAATTCTTTAAAATTTTATCCCTATTTCAAATATAATTTTACATAACAACTAAAATGACAACATCCTAATTTACAACTTATTTTGTAAAATTAGTTACTGTATTATCCTTATATATACACAATTGATAGGTGGGTTCGAAAAACATTAAAAAGATGCTGGGAAAAAAAGGGACAAAGATTAAAATAATTCAAAACCAAAGAAACAAAATTGGGCATTGAAGGATCTGACAAAACCCTCTCTGTCAAACCAGAGGATTAGCAAAACAGCCAACACATGCATACTAATGCATATATATCAGTTGTAGAGGAATCAAAAAAGAAATTGTACTATTTTTCGAACAACAACATCCACTCGTGCTTCTTCAAGACACAAGCCCATCTCTCTTTTGTTCATAGTTTCACAAACAAACCCTCAACCACAAGGTACACCACATTGTTTATGGAATAAATATCCCTTCTATACATCGAACATAACTCAAAAAAGTTCAGTTTTCACACTTGTAAAGAAATCGTCGACAAATAAAATCAAAAACACAAAATTTGAAGAAACAATTCGAGTTTTATCTATCACAAATGTAATGAAAAGCTGAAAAGTAAGTAGTAAACACAGAACATTGCTTGATGGGAACTTTTTGAGCTACTGAAAAAAGGGAAAATGGGTCGAATCTTCAAAATCAAAAGACAAGTGAAAGAAAAAAAAATGTTATCATTTATGTAAACTAAATGCTTCATGACAACACACTTTTAAGGAAAAATCCAACCTTTGTTGTTATAGACCACAAAGAACACTTCGTACCTCAATCAAACAAAAAAGCGAAGTATTTTTTACCTGCTGTTAAGTTCGAATGGGTCCCTTTTCGTCTTCGTCAAATCTGCCAAACGAGAAAGAAGATCAACAATAATCGATTAACATTCAACACGGTGGAAAAGAAAGAATGTGCGTATGATTCCAAACCCTACCAGCAACACGATGGAAAGGCAGCCGACAGAGAGCAAAACAATTGTGGTTCAAAGGATAGCTCTCATTAACTTTTCTCTCACCCCTCAGCTAATATCTATAGGGTTGAGGGTGTTTTTGTCTGAAAAAAATGAGAAAACTTTCCCCCCGCGTCGCCAACTCTCTTTTCCATGTTTTGAATGGCTAAGTTCAACCACGTAAACTGGTGGCAAACAAATTGCCCGCAAAATCCATTTCCAACATTCCCTTCATTTCTTCCCCCTACCAAACACAGGCAAAAAGTTTTCCAGACCACACTTTCCATGGCAATTTTTCTTTTCCCACATACCAAACGCCCCCTAAGTGAATTCTGTGATAGGGGAAGCAGAAAACTTGATTGCAGAGTCAGGCGGCTCATAAGAGAGCAACTTAGGGTATTATTCTAATGTATTAACAAGGGCTACATCATACTGGTCATAGATGACCAAAGAGATACTTTCCACAGAACTTGTAGTAAGAAGAAGTGCCGACTTTTTGACCCTTGTTAATACATGGATCTCTACCATCTTGAACCGCTCAGTAAAGTATCTCCACATCGATTTACGTTTTGAACTCTCATTCTCTGCTCTTTCATCTCAATTCCTTTTCAAAAGCTACTCATTTGAAGAATTGGACGTGAAGGTGTGTCGTTGCTCGATTAGAGTTCCCTACCCCTCTCTTTATTTTGGGAACCTTAAAATCCTTAAGTTGTCTGGAATTATATTTACCAGTGACTCCCCAAGTCATAATGTTTCTGCTAATATAATATTGGGAGAAAGACTCAGTTCCAGAAATAGCATCTCGCGCTTCCCTGCTTCTCAAACACTTACCCAGGTACACACCTATGTACCCGGGTAAGTAATGCAAAGGATTTCCAGAAATGCAGAAATCTACCCGGATATGACAGAAAATTCAAAAAATATCCGGGTACGTAGCTGTGTACCCGAGTAGGCTTCGTGGTCAACGGTCAAATAGGGACAGATTGGTGTTATGTTTTTTGGAGGGATTAAATTTTCGTATTAGTTTTAAATGAGGTCAAATTAGTAATTAATTATTAAATAAGGGCCATAAGGGTCAAAAAGCCGAGAAAATGACTAGTAACGGGAAGAGATATACTCATTTTTTTCTTAAGTTACAAACGATCCTTTCAATCTTCTTTTTATTAAGTTATTATTTTTCTGAGTTATTCTTTCCTTCTTTCTTTTTCTTGATTTTGTTTTATTTTTATTTAACATTTTTCCCCTTAATCTTTATTTTAGAATAAATATTCTCATATGAAATTTTACATAATGTAGTTATATGAAAAATCTCAACTTTTTTTTTTTGGTAAATAAAAATCTCAACTTTTCATTCATAGATTAATGGTCAGCAATAAAAGTGACAACTTCTACTTTCTTGTTTAGGAGTTTGATATGAAATTTTGAGATCTTTCACATAAAATTGTAATATGAAAAAATTCACTTTATTTTTTTTTCTTTCATTTTAGTTCATCCACCACAATTCTAATTAATTTAGGATAAAAGTAATATTAATATTATGCTAATGTTTATTTTCTTGCATTTTCTCTTTCAATTTAACAACGTGCAAGCGTCATAGACGTGTCTCCCATATGACGATAATAGATAAAAATTTTAAGACTACATCTCCAGTGAGTTGTTCGAATGAAAAATAATTTTCTTACTTTAATTACTTTTTAATTTGAAGTAAATTACTCCAAGAGATCGTACGGATAATTTATAGAAAATTATCGTTCTGGATAATGGAAAACTCTGACGCTGCGAATTCTACGTGGGTCAAGACTCAAGACCCAAGAACCAGTAATTTTTTGTAGCACACACAAACGCGAGCTTCACGTGGTCCTGCGGAAATTGTAAACAAATCTTTGGACTTGTCTATTCTTTTATTTTTTTTGGATACTTGGACTTCTCTATTCTAAACTCAGTAAAATAAATGTACTATTTCATTAAAAAAAAAGGATATATTGTGACACGTGGTTAGGAAAATCCATGACCGTATGGATTAAGCCACC
Organism: Gastrolobium villosum; assembly: GCA_032173675.1. Classification (NCBI taxonomy): domain Eukaryota; kingdom Viridiplantae; phylum Streptophyta; class Magnoliopsida; order Fabales; family Fabaceae; genus Gastrolobium; species Gastrolobium villosum. The sequence goes on along the minus strand of JAVKPL010008007.1, from coordinate 8,448 downwards.
AACTCCATATAATATCTCAACCAAAATATAATATATTTAGCGTGAGGATATTCTAACTATAAAAAATTCTTTCTATTAATTTATTACTTACCACATCACCATTGGATCAAAGAGAGAAAATATTAAAAAAAATTTGAATAGAGAGAAAATATTAATCTAATAGTGATTAGACAAATAATAAGGTGGTAGTGAAAATTCATCCTCATATATTTATACATGCCACGATCCCCTCTACCACGAGCGAATTTATAGTAGTTCGGGACCATAAAGTATTGAGTGAGATTGAGGTGAGAGAAAGAGAAAAAAAAATTAAGGAGAGAGGAGAGAAAAAAAATAAATAAATAAATAATACAGGTGTCAATTTTTAAGTGAAAGAATCTCGGTGATCCAGGAGCATATTAAAAAATTTCCCCTACCACACCATAAAAACACAAAAAAGTGCGAGCCGTCACATCATTAGCCACTACAAAATACAAATATAAATAAATTTTTCATCAACACAAACTCGTATTTATTATATGGAAAATAATTTTCTTATATTATAAGAAAATAATTATTTCATGTAATAAAAATAAAATTATAAATAAAATTCACAAATAAGTGAAGAGAAAAAGAATAGAACTCACCCCTCTTTTATGTATGGGTTTTATAATTCTCATTCAACATAAGAATTAAAATTTTCCTACACATTATTCGATTTCCGTGCTGACATAGATCTTACATATAATTTTTTCTAACACATGGGTCCCACATATTTTTTATCTTTACAACATGATATTTCAATTCTCTTTTCAACATGAGAATTATAAAATCTTTTATATATATAATAAATTTATTTCACTTATAGAAATATAACACTTATTATATTTATCGGAGAAAAACACTATTTGGGTTATAGAGCTCATTAAATTAGAGCCGTGGAAGATACCATAACTTCATAAGATGCGGGACCACCTCTTTCTATCCCCATCTACAAATTATTTCTTCCGAGCGATTTCAACAGGTAGGGCCCAAGACGGCGAGGAGGATAAAAAAATATGCGACCATTGTAAAAGACAAAAATCTCTTCCAGTTGATATTATGATTTATTTATTTTAAAAAGAGATAAAAATGTATAAAACACTATTATTTCTTAATATTTTTTTAATTAATAAACTTACGAAAGCAAAGTTATTAAAAAATACATATAATTCATATAATGATTATTATTACAAAACATAATTAATACTGGTCTAGTATTTAATATATTTTTTTAAATTTGCAAGAATCTTAAATTATTATATGTGATGGTAACAGACTCACAATACAAATTAATGTGAGTCAGGCCCAGCATGTGTTTAACATGGGCCAACATATCTAATATGGCCTCTCATCCCTACTCCAAATTATACAAGCTGTCAAGTTTTTCCTTTCCCCCCCCCCCCCCCCCCCCCCCCCCCCAGTGTTAGCTGCAATAGCATGTTCAAAATTAGTAATTTGGTACACACCAATACAAACTACACAAACATTAGAGACATTAGGCTTTCAAAAGCTGCCAATTGGCATCAAGTTTTCTAGAAGATTACTTAATATCGAATACCATTGTTGTTTAGCTTGTTCTTTAGCCCATTTTTTTTCCACTTCACACTAACTGTTGGACCTCTAATAAAAAATTAAAAGTACCATTAGGCTGATGAAACAGAGAAAATATCCAGTATCAAAGTCTAAACAAACCAATGAACTACTGCAGTGCTTGGCAACGCATAGCATAAGCATCAAAAGGTTACCCAAAACTTGCATATGTATCGTGGTCCAACCATAATTTCAGCATTACATAATTAGAAAAGCTACAGTGTAGAATTAATAAAGCCCTCCATTCTTACCATGGGCCTAATTCGAGAGAGCCCTGCTTGCATATCTAAAGAAGGGACAAACACGTAAAAGGAAAAGAAATAAGAGGCGACGCTGTACGAGGCAGACAAATGGACAAGTAAAAGCATGTACAAAGATGTTGTACCGGTAAGGGACAATAATGCACATGGTCCATTTTTCTCTTCGTACAAAGCCTGAACTGGAATTTAATCATCTTGCTTTAGCCCAACCTGGTTAATATCTCTATTATTCAAGCCCTGACCTTTCTGAGTCCCTATTTACTCCGAAGCATGCAAATTACCCTGCCGTCCTGAAAAAAGGGAAATTTATCATCATTGCGATTTCATGTTATCCCAATAGGCCAGAAGGTTATTAATGGTTATTTAGTATCACTCGGCTAGGGCACTGGATCAAATTGGAATAGGATTAATTTTTATATTATCGATATATATGTTTTCATATTTTTAGTAAATTAATTTAACTATAGTAATAACTATTTTTTAAAAATGTAAATAATGCTAATACATACTCAATTTGATAATAATGTGAAAAAATCTTACACTTCTATATAATAACAAATCATTGAAATAATTAATATCTTTAATCGACTTTAGGATACGCTTTTATTTACTTTTGTTTCTTTTTATTGTGAGAACTTTCCAGATTTTACGTTCACTGAAAAGGGCCAAGATTATTGATGAGGCTTCTCAACAGACAGGAAGACATTCAAGGATTTTACTTTAACAGCTTCCTATCACTTTAAAAACCTTATTCCGACCATGAACGATTACATTTAGTATTGCCTGTTGTTCTATTCAATTAACTTAGAAAAGCTAGAATCTAGTGATATATTTTGCCCCACACTTTGAAAGAACGTATCTTTTTTTTTTTTTTCTCTCCATTGGGGGGACGGGGGAGTTTAAAAAACTACTCTAGTGGCGAGAGTCAGAATTTGAAGGTTAAGCACACTTCTATTACATTAGTTATCACGATATCCTTAATTACCACAGTATATTTCCTCGCCATTACTTAGAATTTAGAGAGTTATTACCCTCACATGTCACATGGATACAAAATATCACATAATTAGTATATAAATAAGTTTAACACTCCCTCAAGCCTAGGGCCATATTTTATGCACATAGATATGTTTGTAAACATTATATCAACTTATTGTTCATAAGATAAACTTTACAAGCATAATATGATATATTTACGAAATATATAGGCAAAAAAAATAAATATGAAACTACAAAAGGTGTCTTCACGACCATGTTGAAAAAAATCACATGGAGCGAGGGTTAATTACACGAAACTTAGGAGAAAAGTGTCGCATTTTAAATCACATAATCATATATGAATGATATAAGACCAAGTTAAAGAAGGTAATTTTTTTTTAAAGTAGATAAGAAGGTAAATTTTACCGAAGCTAAATGCGTAACCATTGTCTAATTTTAATAGACAACATTTTTATAGCTGTCAAACTAGTTTACAAGCTTTCTGTTTTGAAAATGATGATACGATTAAGGCGGAGAAAATCTATAATACCAAATACACATTCAGCTATCACTTATCAGGTATTGAACTGGGGTAACTATATATCTCCCAAGGCGTTCTCAGGTAGCTAGCTATAGGGGTGGTAAACGAGGCAGGGGCTTTCAGGGGCCTTTGGCTCGGCTAGTAAAGGCCTCAGCTCATTTAATAAAAGTTCGTGTTAGAATCAGGTTTGGACTTGTATAAAAGCTCGTTTAATAAAAAGGCCTCAAGCTCTAATTAAGAAGCTCGACCTTAGAACCTCCCAGGCTAGCCCAGTATATAAATATTTATTTATATTTTTTATACTACTTGTAATAACTCTCTCTTATCAATTTATTTCATCTCATTTTATTGGTTTAACAAACTTTTTGAATGATTTTGTTCTATATTATGTTATTTGGATATATATTGAATTTATGTATATTATGGAATTACCAGTGTTGTTCTATATTATCCTTCATCCTCCTTCACACAAACAAATCGACAAAAACTCATTTGTTCCACTGTGCACTGCTTGTTTGTGTTATTTTATTTTTTTATTTTTTATTTTTGTTGGCACTTTTTTTTATAATGGGCTAAGATAATATATGTTATCTACCTTCTCTCACTTTAATTTTTATTTATTTATTGTAGACTTTGTAAATTATTGCTGCAAATTGGAAGCTAAGGTTTTTAGCTGGAAATTGATTTTTTGTGGAATTCTGTTCTTTATTTTTATTTTTTAACATGCTAACAGGTTAAGACGGGCTTCACACAGGTTTTTATTTTTTGTAAATAAACCAGGCCACATGCCAATATTATATTCGTGACAGGTAACAGGCTAAGGCCAGTCGGACATGTTTAAATACAGGCTTGGCCCGTTAACACCCATAGGCCTAGCTAGTAAGGTTAGCCATTAGCCCATTCTCTAATTAATTTGTGGGACTTTTAGCCAAAAAAAAAAAAAAGTTTTCCTGTACAAAAATATACTTTCCTATATATATTTTTTGGGTTTTATAAGAGTTATGTTGTAGGAAAAGTGATTGTGTTATGTTATAGAGATTCGTTTTGCGTGCTGATTTTTTTTTTTTGCTACGGGCCCCACAAAATATTGTGTGTGTAGGAAATTTTTTGTGGTCATGTTAAATGATAGATGATAAACCCATATTTTTTAAGATAAAAAGGAGAGAAAAAATTTCAGATTTATATTTTTTTCTCACAATTTTTTCCATATGAAAAAGCATAAAAAATTAGGACATTATTAAAAATATTTCAGTATTACAGGATAAAAATATAGGATAAACTCAGCAAGACCATGTATCTTTAGTAGTATAAGAGTACTAATTTTTTTTTATTTAAAATGATAATAAAATGCATATGTCATTAACCGTAATGATACACCTTAAACCCTAAAGAGTACCAGAGATATTTTCGCATGCATCATACACTTCTATTCCTTGGTCACGCGCTTAACAAATGCGACGGTTTGTTTTATGTTGTTTTGGTAGATTGCGACTGTTTATTTTTTGGTTGGGTTGCTTTAATGACCGTTCAAGTACAACATTATAACTGCCACTCTTTTTCTTCTTTCTTTGATGACAGCAATATTGAATACAACACTCTATCCCATTCCCCGCTGCGTGTTGCGCTTATTAATTGGTCAAATAGGTTAAAGAGGAATCAAACATATCAACTAACTAGCTGAAAAGGTAAAAATCAATATATATGGAATTTGTCACTCTTGTTTTGATTATTAAAGCATGTACAATTCCAATTTGCCATTTCCAAAGTTCCATAGCATGCAGAAAAAATTATCCTCCTGTCCTGTGCATTTGCACCTTTACTTCTTTTCTTCTCCTTAACTCAGAAGGTAAAGATAGTCAAAGATGTTAGTTAAAAAGGCTACCAAATTTAATCCATAGTAATTAAATAATCATGGAAAAATAATATTAAGGCTGTCAAATGGGACAGTAATCAAGCTCCCTCACGTACCCACGCACTAATCCGTCAGCATCAGTGCGCTATAAAAGTCTTGTGAGATGCTTCCAAAAACACAATGCCTCATACATTTTTATTCATTAAAAGTTAAAAGTTAAATCTAAATTTCATATTCTACTTTCCTGCTAATTATACAAACCTAGTGCCACAGACAGAATATCTAGCACGTGCACAACAGTACACCCGCATAGAGCCTATTGAAAGATATAACTTCAAACTTGGATCATTGTGACGATCACATCAAAAGTTCAACCCTTACCAAATCCAGACACACTAAACACTAACGATTTCCGTCATCTGAGCTTTCGATGCCTTCTCTAAACGTTAAGATACAAAAATCAAACATGGTTTGCATACTAAGGATAAACAAGCATTTATTAGACAATTACATGTGGTGCACTCATTTGAAGCATTGAACTTATTTCACAGACAGAAAAAAGTTAAATAGCGCGTTACTGTTTAACAAAGCCACGGCCAAAAAACAAAAGAAAAGGAAAAAAAAAAAACAGAGAAGGAAGAAAAGAAGAAAAAAGCCAGCACTTTTGAAATATCAAATCAACAAATACGGATACTTTCTGGTTTGGTAGTGATAACAATCCTTTTCAGCTTTCCCCTTATTAATTATCTCGTGCATGATGACTGCATGTTGCACGTGTCTTCAACGACGACGTTCTGGGGTCCAGTGCGGTGCAGCTGGGCTAAAATGAAAGGAGACCACCCTAGAATCGAGTAGTTCCACTATGGGCGTGAAGCTCACGCACCTTGGTACTTTATACTGGTTAATGGAAGCACCCCGCGAGATAGCGTAGTCCATCAGCTCCTCAAAGGTTCCATTCATCACCACTCGTATCTCCAATGGTCCAATAGAATTGTCGGCGACTCTTCCTTGTCTATAAACCGAGTTCAGTGACTCTTCCATGACCAAGCAGCACTTGTTCAGAACTTCATTTGTTGGCGGGTAAGAAGAGTCCTTCATCAACAATTCCCAGTAAATCACGTAATGTCCAGGGATGGATTTAGTATCAGCAAAGCTTGTGTACTCAACTATGCTGGTATTGAATTCCTTCAGTAACTCAGAAGCATTTTCAATAGCTTTTTGCAGTTCAGCTTCGTCTGTCTTATCCGAATCAATGCTCAACAAGACGTTCTTTCGCCTCACGAATCGGAACTGCGGGTCTGAGTTGTGGAACCCAGTTACTTGGAGGATATCGCCCACACGGTAACGGCAAAGACCAGCATAAGTTGTTATAATCAGCTCATAGCTTTTACCAAGTTCCACATCGGCTAGGTCCACCAGGCGAGGTGGCGAGTCACGAGACAGAGTTATAGGAGACGAGTCATCAAGGGGTAAGAACTCAAAGTAACCCATGTTTGGCATAATTGTGTAAGAAACCTCAGAGGGATCGCACATAGGCTTGAGGTTAAGCCCAAAATAACATTCAGAAGAGGCGTACATGGTACAAGGCTTAGGTAGGCCACCACTGTAATAATCAAGTGTGGGAATATACTGAGCCATAGCACCCGTGACTATCACGTCAAGGTACTTTGTGTTGGGCCAAATCCTTGGGATTATACGTTCCCAGTTTTCTCCTGAGCATTCCTTCGTGATGAAATCAGCAAGTTCTGGGTCAGGTTTCAAGATGCTAGCCATGCATTCCTTGATGGAAGGATCTGTGATCTTGGAGTTTAGGGTTCCGGTGGAGATGTCATGTGCTAATTGCTGCCAGTTAAGCTGAAGGAATCGAATGGCTCTGAGAAGGCCAGAGGCAAAAACAGCTCCAACTCTGAGGACTTCGTGGCGCATGATGATGCCACATAGCATCTGGGTATACATGCTTTGAAAGGAATCAGAGCAAAGGACGGTTTCATTTGGGCTTGTTATCACATTGTATGGGTCAAAAGGCCTGTTCTTGAATTGTTCACTCTTGTAATAGCTCGTGAGCACTGGACGTGCCACTAACCCACTAGGAGTTTTGGTCTCTGCTTTAATAAACAGGAAATGAAGTGCTTTCCCTTTGTCCAGATCAGGCACATACCTGTGCAATCAGATTAAGAAAAAAATAAATATATATTTAATAAATTAAAAAGTTACTATAGTTACAATTCATATATAACTATTTGGAAACAATGAATGAACCGAAACGTCTTACTGGTTCATAACCGGCATGAGTAGGCTGTACAGTAACTGACGACGGTCCATCTCTTCATGAATGGTCGGCATCAATTTTCTTTCTCCGGCGGAAGTCCCAGAACTGTCGTGTAATTTACATTCATTGAAGCATGATCCAAAGAAAATAATTTATGAAAAAAAGTAATGCATTTTAAATTATAAGAAAGAATATGGCAGCGTACCTGGTTAGAAACTCGGAGATTGGGCGATTGCAAAAGATGGGAGAGCGGTCACCATTAGCAATGCGTTGAATATAAGGCTGCAGATCCTCGTAAGTAACGACAGGTACCTTGGACTTGAAAGTGTCACGGTCAGTGGCTCCATTGAGCCCAAACCGTTTCAGGTACTCTGTCTCAGCGTTTTGGCTCAGAATCTCGGACAGGACACGCTCCTGGACAGGGTCAGTGTTTCGGGTCATTTCTTCAATGAACTGCAGTGCCTTTACGCTCTTCTCATCACTATCTGAAACAGGGACAAGAGGGGATGACATCTCAACGACCATGATATGTTCTTAGGATTCTAATCACAGAAAGAGAAAGATGAAGGAAGCAGGGGTTTTTATGGCAGAAAGAGAAAGATGAGAAATACTTGAAGGAACTGGATGGGTGCAATGGAGGAGAAAGAGGGAAGGGTATTTATAGCGCCGTTGATGGCCAAAAAATTTGTGCCATGTCATATAGTCCAGGTCATCGGTAGCCACGTTAACAAGCCGCACCAAATACTAGTTCTGGAACGACGCTGGGGAAGCTCATGCTGGGTCCGAGAGACAAAGATTATACAAATTTTTGTTTGTGAACTTGGTTGGGAGACATGTGGGCCACGAAACACGTAGGGATGGGGGTTAGTGGCCGACAGGTAGGGCCCGAATGTATCGCCATGTCAGCACTAAGTTGTCCAAGCCTACTCGTCAGCCT
>JAVKPL010008006.1:0-32532 GCA_032173675.1 Gastrolobium villosum | reverse complement strand
CACTGTTCGTCTATGATGCAAGAACGCCTTCTTGAAAGCCACCAGATGAACACCACAGTGAGGCTTGCTATGCGCACAAGTGGTGAAGGTGGAGGCTAGGTATTCTGTTTGGAAAGGTGTAGTGAACTACCCTACAGAATGGTGCATGAGATGAAGGAGTGTAGGCTATGTTTTCTCAAAACCCTAAGGAGAGGAACTAGTCATGTTGTGCCACACCTTGGAGGGAAGAGAGAATGATAATTCAAAAACGAAATTATCCTTTCAAATAACTTGAAAGTGGCGCATGAATAAGGGGAGGATAAGGTGGAGTTGTTGCAAAACAAATCTTGCCAACAACCTCCAATCTTATCCTCATTAAACTAAGTTCAAAAAATTCAAACTTAAATTCATAAACTATCATATAGTATGCTTTTCATGCACATAATTCAGCCTTAAAAAGGGGTCCAAATATATTGAGTCGTTGCATTCAATATTTGAACCAACTCACCCACTGATTCTCTCAACTACCAAATCTGATTGGAACTTTGATTTAAGTGACAAGATGACATTCTTATCACCAAGTGTGCCCCCGAAACAGCCCAAAATATGCTCCAAAGATTCTTCTTGAATCAAGGAATTTGTTCCAATAAGATCTTATCTTATCCTTTTGTTATGAAACCACTTTTCAAAGCCAATTCAAATTCGAATTCAAACACTTGAATTCAAATGTTCAAACATTCAAATTCAAAAAGTTCAAAATTTCAAATTTCAAATTCAAAATTCAAATTTCAAATTTTAAATTCAAAATTCGAATTTCAAAATTCAAATTCCAAATTCAAAATTCAAAATTCAAAATTCAAATTCAAAAATCGAAAATCAAATGTTTGATTATAATTTAACTAATTAAATTAATTAGTAATGGCTTGGACTATCCAAGCCCATTACTAAGCTCCATGCACCCTCTACCCATTTAGGTGGCCTTCCAAACAGCTTCTTGGGCTAACAACCATTATTAGGCCCAATACCATTAAAGCAAGTTCATCATGACTACAAGGTGTTAGTGTGTGACCCATTAGGTCCAACTTAGCTTCTGACATAACTGGGCTTGGGCCCAATAAGCCCACAACCCAATTAATGACAACACAGAGCACTAGAAATGCTTTGTTGCCACAGAACTAGTCAGATTAATGACTTGATCATCCTATTGCACATATTTGGTTACCGTATGTATTTCCCTTCGTCTCGGTTATCTTCACATTAACCTAGGGTAAGAAAATGTATCAACCCCTGCGGTTTAGAGTAAGCTTTATTCGAAATAGGGAATCTTCAATTTACTGACTCTAAAGGCAGATCATCTCATAATCTCTTTTACTATGCATAGATTCCCGAGTCCCTGTAAATGTCATCCCGATTTCTCAGGTTTACAGATAACCTAATCTCTCACAGAGATTTGATGAATTCCTTTAGCTTATTACCCTAGCCCTTTGCCCTTTAAGGACACGCCCAACAGTATACCTATGAGTCTCCATGTTTCAGGCAGACAGGCATACAATCAAAACATGTCTTCAAGAACACAGTCTAGGTAATAACATCTGGTCTAAGGAAAGACATACCCAAACATAAAGAGATTACTCTAATGACACTATCTATGAGATTTCCTCATAGAGTCTCTTTTTGGGTCTGTTCAGTGCGAGCTATACTCTTATAGGTCCACCCACGACTTTAGCTAAGATATCTCCATATCTGCAGCTCATGAGGTCTTTACCTTGTATCCATATACAAGTAGATAAGTCGTACTAGTCTTACCCGAGATCACTGATCCCCAAACTCAGTGTCTCTAGACTAGGAACATATAATTAGGAATAGACATGCAATATCCTTGAATCCTCATGATCGTGATCTCATCACAGATACTCAAGAGATACATGTTCTATTCCAAGGGGTTTATCCAGTTTGTTCATATAATATTAACAATAATATCGAGACACAATATGAAACTGAATAAATAGTGCTTTCATTTATTTGCGACAAATAAAGTTCTACATCTAGTGTCCTTTATTTAATCAAAAGATTGTCTCTAGGACACCCATATACTAACAAGCTTCCACGTGGCCTAGAGCCATTCAGACCTAAGTCGTATGCCCAAAGCCTCATAAGGACTATCATGTTTTCTTTGATTAACAGCCTTTGTCAGAGAATCGGCCAGGTTATCGTCTGTGGGAACATAATCCATTTTTACATCATTCCTATCAATGATTTCTCTAATCAAATGATATCTGCGGAGCACGTGTTTAGATCTTTTATGAGACCTAGGTTCCTTTGACTGCGCAATGACTCCTGTGTTGTCGCAAAGCAACTGTATGGGCTTATCTACGCTTGGAACCACCCTTAGTTCATTTATGAACTTCTTGATCCACACGGCCTCCTTAGCTGCTTCTGAAGCAGCTATGTATTCAGCCTCTGTCGTTGAATCTGCTGTTGTCTCATGCTTGGTGTAACAGCCCGTGTTAACCCGGATTGTTAACATACTATCGTATTAAGCCACGCTTAATTAAAATGCGGAATAACTTTTTCTTTAATTCAATTATAACGTCATTAACCTTAGCCAACTTGATTACTTAATCAATTTCATAAAATACTTCCTGTATGTAAATTGCAAGACAACTAACTGAAATACCTCATATATAAATAATAAGTGAATATCTAAAGCCGCAGGACTACAACACATAGCCTGGGTCAAAATCCTAATACTTTAATTACAACTTCAATTAAAAGACAATAACAAAACCATGTGGCATGGACAAACCCCATGCTCACCAAATAAGGCACAATGCCCAACAACAGTCTCAACATAATAACATAATCAAAGCGGGAAACATAACAGTCAATCCAGCACGTCAGCATATCATAATATCAACTCAGCTCTGGCCTCCTGCCACCTGAGCCCTCAACATTACCTGATCCTGAAATAAGCGTCCCCAAACGTGGGGTGAGATCTCTAAACAAGAAATCTCAGTAAGACAAGGGGTCCTCAAGGATCTTCCACCCCAAGCTCACTTACATGTGTAATATAAGTTCAAAAACAATATTTACAATATAAGTTCCAAAACTATGCGATGCGGCAGATAATCATGCCATGTGTGTTTATCAAATCTACTGGCCAGAGAAATGCAGGAATACGTCTATACCTACATGAGTACAAGGAACACCGCTTGCACCTCACCCACAGCCTCACCATCTTGTATGTACCACATACTCAGGCTTACCGTATAGGTGGACACCACATGCATATCATAAAAGCTCATTGCATATAATAGTTCAACAGCATTTCCAAAACATCAAAGCATGTAACACAACATGCATAAACCACATCCCCATGGGACATGGTGGAACCACAAAATGGCTAAACCGAGGACACGAAAGCTTACCTTGCAAGCTAGCTATCCAAGCCAAGAGTCCAACCACTCTTACGTCCAAACACAGCAGTATCACAATCTGATATGGACCAATAATACATCAAATTTTATGCATAACAAGCATACAACTTAAAGACTACGCCTTTCCTTTACGTTTTACGTCTTAAGGCTTCCAACAAAGCCATAAGCCCTTACTCATATGATTCTGACTTAGTTCATTAATTACAGAAGTTCAACTTCCTTAATCTAGGGTCCACAAACACCCAATAGCTTACTGTTCACACAGCACGGCTACTGTTCGGTGAAATCCCAGGATATCCGGATATCATAATGGACATATCCGGATATGCCATATCCGGATATCACACTGGCCATATCCGGATATGCCATATCCGGATTCCCAGATCCTACATCCGAATATGGATATCCGGATACCATATCCGGATATGCATATCCGGATACCATATCCGGATACTGATATCCGGATATCTGTTCGACATATATCCGGATATCTCACGACAGAATGCAGTTTCTGCATTTCGTGAAAATATCCATCCAAGGTTCCATTTTTAACACTTCAAAATGTTAAAGCATGCATTTTTATACCCACTTAGGTTAATCTTTCAGTTGGTTACTTTCTTAACCCAAATACATGCAAAGATGACACCTTTAACCCATCAAAACACATGATCAAGTGAAGACAACTCACCAAAGGTTCAAAACAGAGGCAAAGGCTGCTCTTGGAGCTCACCACCAACTCCAAAGGTTCTGACTTCAAGGGTGCACGAAAATGTCACACAAGCAAGGACCTTTCTTCACAAAGAAAGCTCCTTGAAGCCTCACAAACCAAGAACCACACCTCACCACCACCAACCCAACAAGATAGCCCTCACAACCAACCCAAACAGAACCTCACCACTCAGAAAAGGCACCCTAAACACTCTCCAATGTTCACACTCAAGTGTTTGCTTGATCAAGAAGGGAAACAATGATCAAAGGAGGTGACTTTGGTGAGAAAGGAGGAAGAAATGAAGAAGCAAGGTGGCTGGTCACAAGGCTGCAGCAAATTTCACGTAGGAAATGTGTATGGCCTAGGGTTGTGTGCCTAGTATGCATATATATAGCCACTTAGCCAATTAACGCGCAGTATTAGCCTTAATAGCAAAGTAAAAGATCTTGATCCCAAACTTTGGAATCTCGACCTAGACATTTTTCTAAGATTTGTCATATTTTTATTTTATTTTTCGGAGCACCTTTCCGGTACACGCTTTTCCATAGCCAGTATCAGTTCTGGCATCAGATTACATTATTTTGACTTGAAACTTGTTTTACAAGTCCTACATAATATTCTAGTAATTATCATGCATTCGTTATAATTTTCCGGGATACTTTTCCGGTACGCATTTATACCGGGTAGCAGAACCGGTATCTGCGCTTTTCTTCCGAAAAGCGACTTTCAGCATTTTTACTCACTCAGTATAATTATTTAAGCCCAATAATAATTATTAAGGTCAATTATGGAATCATTTTCTAATTATCATAATTAATTCACTAATTACCTTAATTAGCGGTGCGGGTTCTTACATTCACCCCACCTTTTTAAGGATTTTGTCCTCAAAATCAGAAACATACCTGTCTCGAAAGTCGGGATACTGTCGGAGAAGCTCATCCTCTCGCTCCCACGTGCACTCCTCGGGACTACGCCCAGTCCACTGCACCTTGACCATTGGAATGATCTTGCTTCTGAGCTGTTTCTCGCCTCGATCGAGGATCTTGAGTGGTCCGATGGGAGTCTTTAGGTTCTCCCGAACCTCCACATCATCCGGCTGCACCACGTGCGAAGGATCTGCTATGTACCTCCGAAGCTGAGACACGTGAAACACGTCGTGGATGTTGGCTAGGTTCGGAGGCAAGGCGAGTCGATAGGCAACAGGTCCTACTCTACCAAGTATCTGGTAGGGCCCAATGAACCGACGGCTCAACTTCCTCACTCCGAGTGCCCGTCCAACACCGGTGACAGGTGAAAGTTTCACAAACACGTGCTCACCCTCACTGAACTCCAGTGGTCGATGCTTGACATCATAGTAGCTTTTCTGGCGATTCTGCGCCTGCTTCAACTTTTCCCTGATCATCTGGATCTGCTGGGTAGTATCTTGGACAAAGTCCAAGCCAAAAAGGTCTTTATCTCCAACCTCAGACCAGCAGGTAGGAGTCCGACACCTCCTACCATACAGCGCCTCGTAGGGTGCCATGCCCAGACTAGCATGAAAACTGTTGTTGTACGAGAATTCTACCAACGGAAGGTACCTATCCCATGCAGAACCCTGCTCCAATGTGCAAGCTCTCAACATGTCCTCCAATGTCTGGATGGTCCGCTCAGTCTGACCGTCAGTCTGAGGGTGATAGGCGGTACTCAATCTCAACTGCGTACCAAAAGCCTCCTGCAGCGCCTCCCAGAACCGAGATGTGAACTTCGGGTCCCTATCACTGATGATACTCTCGGGCACCCCGTGAAGCCTCACAATCTCGCGGACATAAAGCTTGGCCAACTGCTCTGTAGTGAAGCTCACCTTTACTGGAAGAAAATGGGCAGACTTGGTCAATCTGTCCACTATGACCCAAATAGAGTCACAACCAGCCTGAGTCCATGGAAATACTCTCCCACTTCCACTGTGGAATTTCAAGAGGTTGAAGTTTACCAGACGGTTTCTGGTGCTCAATCTTTACTTTCTGACATATAAGACATTTGGACACGTAGACCGCTATGTCCTTCTTCATGCCCGGCCACCAAAAGTTTCTTTTTAAGTCCTGGTACATCTTCGTGGCACCAGGGTGGATAGTAAATCGGCCCTTATGAGCCTCTGCCATAACCTCTTCGGTCAATGGCCCTCGAGGAATAACAATCCTCTTCTGGAACAGCAGCAATCCATCCTCGTTCCAAGACACACCTTCCTGGTTCTTCACATAATCAAGGCACTCTCTTTGCACTTGCGCCTCTTTAATCTTTTCCATCAGCTCATTAATCACTTCTGCTGTTTCCATTTCGAGCAGTGCGCCCCCAAACAAGGAGTTCACTCTCAAGTCTCTGAACTTTTCGATCACCTCGTAGTCGCTCATCATCAAGCTGGATAAGCTCACGGATTTCTGACTCAAAGCATCGGCTACCACATTGGCCTTGCCAGGATGGTACCTCAACTCAAAGTCGTAGTCCTTCAAGAACTCCGTCCATCTTCGCTGTCTCATGTTCAACTCCTTCTGGTCAAACAGATACTTCAGGCTCTTGTGATCACTGAATACAGCAAACTTCATGCCAAACAGGTAATGCCTCCAAATCTTGAAAGCAAAAACAATGGCTGCCAACTCCAAGTCGTGAGTCGGGTAGTTCTCCTCATGAGGTTTCAACTGTCTTGAAGCATAGGCAACAGCTTTCCCTTTCTGCATCAACACACAGCCTAGTCCTTTACTAGAGGCATCGCAGTATAACTCAAACTGTTCCGCAGGATCAGGAAGAACTAACACTGGAGCAGTAGTCAGTCTCTCCTTCAACTCCTGGAAACACTCCTCACACTCATGTGTCCACACGAATGGAGTCTCCTTTTGGGTAAGGCGAGTCATTGGTAGCACCATCTTGGAGAATCCTTCTATGAACCTCCTGTAGTACCCTGCCAAACCCAAGAAGCTTCTCACTTCTGTAACCGTCTTGGGCCTCTCCCAGTCCATCACGGCCTCAATCTTGTTAGGATCAACTACAACTCCATTAGCAGAAATCACATGACCCAGAAATTTCACCGCCTTGAGCCAAAACTCGCATTTCGACGGCTTAGCATAAAGCTTTTTCTCTTTCAACACTTGCAAAACAATCTTCAAGTGCTCAGCATGTTCCTCCTCCGTCTTGGAGTAAATTAAGATGTCGTCAATGAAGACAATCACAAACTGATCCAGGTACGGCTGGAAGATCCTGTTCATGTAGTCCATGATCAAGTGAAGACAACTCACCAAAGGTTCAAAATAGAGGCAAAGGCTGCTCTTGGAGCTCACCACCAACTCCAAAGGTTCTGACTTCAAGGGTGCACGAAAATGTCACACAAGCAAGGACCTTTCTTCACAAAGAAAGCTCCTTGAAGCCTCACAAACCAAGAACCACACCTCACCACCACCAACCCAACAAGATAGCCCTCACAACCAACCCAAACAGAACCTCACCACTCAGAAAAGGCACCCTAAACACTCTCCAATGTTCACACTCAAGTGTTTGCTTGATCAAGAAGGGAAACAATGATCAAAGGAGGTGACTTTGGTGAGAAAGGAGGAAGAAATGAAGAAGCAAGGTGGCTGGTCACAAGGCTGCAGCAAATTTCACGTAGGAAATGTGTATGGCCTAGGGTTGTGTGCCTAGTATGCATATATATAGCCACTTAGCCAATTAACGCGCAGTATTAGCCTTAATAGCAAAGTAAAAGATCTTGATCCCAAACTTTGGAATCTCGACCTAGACATTTTTCTAAGATTTGTCATATTTTTATTTTATTTTTCGGAGCACCTTTCCGGTACACGCTTTTCCATTGCCAGTATCAGTTCTGGCATCAGATTACATTATTTTGACTTGAAACCTGTTTTACAAGTCCTACATAATATTCTAGTAATTATCATGCATTCGTTATAATTTTCCGGGATACTTTTCCGGTACGCATTTATACCGGGTAGCAGAACCGGTATCTGCACTTTTCTTCCGAAAAGCGACTTTCAGCATTTTTACTCACTCAGTATAATTATTTAAGCCCAATAATAATTATTAAGGCCAATTATGGAATCATTTTCTAATTATCATAATTAATTCACTAATTACCTTAATTAGCGGTGCAGGTTCTTACACTTGGAACTCTTCCAAGACACTGCCCCACCATTTAAGGTGAATACGAATCCTGACTGTGACTTGTAGTCATCTGTCACTCTGAAAGCTGGCATCAATGAACCCTTTCACTGTTAACTCATTAACCCTACCATAGACCAGAAACGCATCCTTAGTTCTTCTTAAGTATTTAAGGATGGTTTTGACTGCCGTCCAGTGACCCTCTCCAGGGTCTGACTGGTATCTGCTCGTAATGCTTAAAGCATATGAGACATCTGGTCTCGTGCATATCATTACATATATGATGGATCCAATAGCCCTTGATGGGTGTACCCCATGACTGACAGGAAGAGAACCCCTTTTCGACCCTTCAATGCTAAACCTCTTTAGCATCTTGTCAACATACGTGGATTGAGATAAACCCAGCAGCCTCTTGGATCTATCTCTATAGATCTTTATATCAAGTATAAAGGCTGCCTCTCGCAAATCCTTCATGGTGAAGTTTTCTGAAAACCACTCTTTCGTTACTTTTAATATGGGGATGTCATTTCCTATTAGCAATATGTCATCTATATAAAGCACTAGGAAGACGACATTACTCCCACTAACCTTCCTGTAAACACAAGGTTCATCCTCGTTCTTGATAAAACCGTTACTCTTAACGACTTCATCAAAACGTATATTCCAACTCCTTGATGCTTGCTTTAGCCCATATATTGACCCTTGTAGTTTGCATACCATATGCTCCTGATCTTTGATTTCAAAGCCTTTAGGTTGTGTCATGTACACTTCATCCTTCAAGAACCCATTCAAGAAGGCGGTCTTGACATCCATTTGTCAAATTTCATAGTCGTGGTATGCTGCTATTGCAAGCATGATCCTAATAGATTTGATCATGGAAACTGGTGAGAAAGTTTCATCATAGTCAACTCTTTGTCTATGACGATACCCTTTCGCCACTAACCTAGCTTTGTAGGTCTGAACGTTGCCATCTGCATCAGTCTTTCTTTTAAAGACCCATTTATTACCGATAGGAACTATTCCTTGCGGTTTAGGAACCAAGGTCCAAACCTTGTTCTGATACATCGAATCCATTTCAGATTCCATGGCTTCAAGCCATCTAGAGTAGTCAACATCTTTGACCGCCTCCTAGTAGTTACTTGGTTCATCTTCCTCAACAGTTTGCTGATTCTCAATCACAAACCCGTACCTCTCAGGTGGATGGATTACCCTCGTAGATCTACGGAGTTGTGTGTTTACTTCTCCATTGGAGAACGTCGCCTGCGGAGCAGACTCGGGTTCCTCAATCTGTTCTTGTGGATCTTGCACTTCTTCAAGATCAGTCTTACTTCCACTGCCTCCTTGAGAGATCAAATCCTTCTCAAGGAACTCAGCATTCTTTGACACAAACACTTTGTGTTCTTCCATGGAGTAGAAGTAGTATCCCTTAGTACCTTGGGATACCCCACAAATAGACATTTAGTACTCTCAGCACTAAGCTTCTCTGATGCCAACGCTTTGACATAAGCCGGCGATCCCCATACCCTGAGGTAAATCAGGTTGGGTCTCTTACCATTCCATATCTCATATGGTGTGGTCTGAACAGATTTAGATGGTACCCTATTTAGAAGGTATGTCGCTGTGTCTAAGGCATATCCCCAAAACGATTTTGGAAGTTGAGTCTCACTCATCATAGACCTAACCATGTCTAACAAGGTCCTGTTTCTCCTTTCGGAGACACCGTTTTGGTGTGGTGTGTAAGGAGCGGTAAGTTGTGAGAGAATTCCATTTTCTCTCAGATAATCCTAAAACTCGTGGCTCAAATATTCACCACCATGATCTGATCGTAATGTCTTAATCATCTTGCCACGCTGTTTCTCCACTTCATTCCTAAACTCTTTGAACTTTTCAAAAGCTTCAAATTTATATCTCATTAGGTACATATACCAAAATCTCGATTTGTCATCTGTAAAGGTAATGAAATAGGAATATCCACCTCTAGCCACAATAGACATCGGGCCAAATACATCAGTATGAATGAGTTCTAATAACTCACTAGCCCTATGACTCTCAAGCCCTTTTGGGCTTTTGTCGAATCATTTTCCCAGCTAGACAAGATTCACACTGTCAATAGGATTCCAAATCCATGGAGTCCAGGTATCCATCTCTATGCATCCTAGACAATCTTGTTTCATTTATGTGCCCTAGTCTACAGTGCCAAAGATAAGATTGATTATCCGTCCTAGGTCGTTTCACATCTATATTGAGCACTTCATTTCCCATTTCCAACACATACAATCCATTTATTAAAGAAGCAGTACTGTAAACCATATCATTCAAAATGATAGAAAACCCTAATACTTAAAGTATAACCATCTTGTTCTAAACAAGAAATTGAAATAATGTTTCTAGAAATATGCGGAACATAAAGACAATTATTCAAATACAATAAAAGGCCCGTAGGAAAAATAAGGTTAGCATCTCCAACTTAATGAGCAGCAACCCTTGCTCCATTACCAACGTTGAGATCCACCTCGTTTCTTTCCAATCTCCTTGGGCTCCTAAGTACCTGCAACATATTGCAGATATGAGAACCACATCCGGTATCCAATACCCATGAGGATGGATTAGAATAAGAATAATTTATCTCAATCATGAAAATACCTGAGGCAGAAGCATCACCATGCTTCTTGTCCTTCACATTGTTCAGGTAGTCTGGACAATTCCTATTCTAGTGGCCTTTCTTGCCACAATGGAAGCACTCAACATCACCCTTGTCTTTAGGTGCCTTCTTACCCTTCTTTTTGCCCTTCTTCTTCTTGGATTTTCCTTTGGGCTTAAGGGGGTCACCTTTTGCAGGCTCCTTATATAACACCTCACAATTCTAAATTAAGTAATTAAAGTATTAAGTGAGAAATTAAGTGATGGATTAGTGAAAATCCCAAAGATTGGGCCAAAATACAAAGAAAGGGCAAAACGGTAATTAGCCAACACGAAACCCTAGGAAGATAAAAAATTGAGCAGAAGGTCTCAGATGATAAAAATAAGCCTGGAAATGGATTCAGAATGAAAAATTGAGTGGAAAGGCAAGTTTCAGAAAAATCAGTGAATAGTATTTTTCGCGGGTAAAAATACCGCAGTCAGATTGAACCGTAAAACGTGCCAGTGGAATTTTGAGCTCTAGGTTTCAAATATGAATTTTAAATTGTCCATAGAAATAAGAAATATGATTTCTGATAATATTTGATGAAATTAAGTCAGTTTGTGGAAGCGTGCCAACGACGCGCGCTGTAGCTTAAAACAGTGTTTTTCCCGAACAACCGGAGAGCTCTGGATTTATCTAAGTGAGTATAATTAAAGGACATTAGTTAATGTTAAAAATTAGAATTCTTAAATAAGTTTTGAATTTACGGACGTTTAGTGAAATCAGAGAGAAATTCGGATGAGTGTTAAATCGCGTGGGACCCGTTCCCACTTAAAGTCAATTAAAACACCTAAATCACTATTCATTACCACTAACCTCACCATTTTTCTCTCCTCTCATGCGCACAATGACAGCCCTCCCTCACCATTTTCATTGAAATTTTCCTTTGGCCATAACTTAGCCATTTCTCCACCGAATTCAACGATTCTTGTCTTGAATCTTGATGGAAAACACCTTCTGAACCCATTGGAACCACTTTTGAGCCTTGAAACCGCGTATTTGGGGAGATCTGCACCAAAATCAGATCCTAAATTTTGAGAATTTTTGGTGTTCATGAAGCTTTTTCATGCTCCAATGGTGGAGTATGCTTAGGAGGAGTCATATACCTTGTAATTGGGTAAGTTATTTCAACATTTCATTGGTTGATTTTTGAATTTGCATTATGGACCCTAAAGAGGGATTTTGTGATATGTTGTGTTAGAGAGCTCAAATGGAAAATGTATATTAGATGATAATGTCTTAGAATGACGTATTAATGCTAGAAATGCAATGAAAATTCTAAGCGAAAAAAAAGTGAATTTTAACTTAGAAAAATTTAGTGCATGAAATGGATTTTTGAGTTTTGTGTTAATGTGTGGTATAGTGAATTGTAGTGTGATTATATGATGATATGAAGTGATTATGTGAGTTGTGGACCATAGGAATTGAGTGGAAATCCTTGGTTTGGCTAACAAAGATTCGGCCATTTATGTATAAGTGAGCAAATTGATGTTTTAGAAAACTTTGGTGTTGAGTTGTGTGATGAAAAAGTCATTAGATGGGTTGTGTGGTGATTGGCATGTGGAAGGATCAATGTAAAAATAATAAGTGTTGAAAGTGGCAAAATGTGCCTAAAGTGTAATATTTGGCAAAACGTTGCGTAAAAGTCGTAAAACCGAAAAACGGCGATTGAACTAGCCTTTGGGTAACCTAAGTAAGTGAAATAAAATGAGAAAGAAAATTTAGAAAAATAAAACCCAATATAACATTGTTTTGGCCGAACCCCTAAAGGAGGGGAGATGAAATCTGACGTTTTTCGCGTTTTGACGTATTTTGACTGAAATTGACGGCTATACATGGTTGTATAGGTTGTCGTACGTGGATATAAACCCGGAACAGTGAAACAGTGGATTGCCCTTGGTCCTGGACCAAGTGGATTGAGGTAAGTGATGTGATTTACACATGTTATGTTGAAATTCAAGAGTGGTTTAAAGTTCTAAGTGTGTGGAATTGTCCTATGTGTAGGCGTTCCCTGTGTATCAAGCTATAAGTGGAGTTCTGCGAAGCTTAGTGGACGGATAAAAAGAAAGGTAACCTCTTGGTACTGGGGCTTGTTCCCCTTTTTGTGTTCCACCATACCCGTTGAGGGTGATGGTAGCAAGTGTGTATGAGTAGTGTAGAACAGCATGAGCATGCATATGCATTATCACAGTGGGTACTTATGTACCAGATCTCTGGCCAGTAGATATTTTTAGCCTTCGGGCAAGTTTTCCGGACTGCCACTGGATAGGTCTCCGAGAGGGAGTTCCAGTTGACCCAGGGTCGTGGTGTGTTATCTGGATAGGAGCACACTAGATAGTCTCGGGTGTATATGGTTGGAAGGGGTACCTTGGTGGGTTGTTCTCTGAACACGCCGGGGGTAGTACCCATAGGCGTGTAGCCGAGGACATGGCGTGGTATTGGTAGCTACCATCCCGCATGTCGTAGTTGTTTCTGATATTTCCCCTTTTCTCTAAATCCCTTGCTTTATCCCGTTGTATAACAGTGATGGTGTTTTATATTATTGATATACATCGAAGTGAACCATTGGGCGGAGTTTTCTCCAGAACCTCTTGGTTACTGAGATATATCCGTATATCTCACGTCTCGGGGCATTTATTTCAGGAGGTAGCAGTGGCACAGGAGTGGCGGGCAAGAGTCCCATAGGAAGATCATGAAGTGTTGTCATTAATTATCCATGATCATGTTATTTTAGTTATGAATTCATTTGTTAAGTGAAGTTGTAATATGTAAACATTTGTAGTTTAAAGTTAAAGTTGTAAATGTAAATGTAATCCAGTATTGTAAATGTACCATGGATGTATGTAATATGATGGAAGGGCTTTAGGCCTATTGCAGGTTTATGATTATCTGCATTATGGTTTATGCATGAAGTTTAATGTTAGTGATTGAAACTATAAAGGACTTGAAAGTAAACTGTTTATGTTTTAAGTGTATGTTGGATTGGGTTGTAAGTGCCCCAAGGCGTTGTTGGTCCTTGTGTGTGCCAGCCATTGGATTTTGATGGATTTCAGGTGTATTAGTGATGTTAAACAGCTTATGCAAATTTGGGGATTTTAGGAAATACAAAGGAAACTCTGGCGAATTTTCTGTAGAATTGGCAGTTTTGGGGTGAACTTTGGGAGAGCGCATCTCTCTCCATAGTGGTCCGATTGGGACGTGCCATACGTCATTTTGAAGCTTAAGATGTCCCCTACGTTGTGTCAAAATCCTAGGATCATTGGTGGTGTGCCAGCCCTGGGTGGCTGAAGACACGAACTGCCCTGTTCTGGCCTGTTTCAGTGGGCAGATCTGGGGCAGTTTAGGGAAATTAATTCCCGCTTCGTTACTTGGTCAAATTAAGCATACGACATATCAAATCGAAGTTTGAGGTGTCTAGTTTATGGTGTAAAGGTTTGAGAGACAGTGACTGGGCGGTTAGGTGCAGTTTATTCCGTGAAGATTGGAGGTTTTAGGCTGTTTTGGAGTTGGTTGGCAATGTTGTTGGTCCAACTTCAAACGGCGATAACCGGAGCTCACGAGCTCAGAATCGAGTGTGTGATAGCTTGTTAGAAAGGTAATTGAATAAGGAAAAAAGATAACCTGGATTTTAAGTTTGGATTTTTATTTTGTGTTCGTAGAAAAACAAATTAGCAAATCCGGTTAAGTGGTAAAAACGTAAAAAGTGAGGAATTGGCTAAGTGGGTTTATGGGAACCCCTTAGTATTTTGTATGTGATAAAATAAAGTGTATAAATAGTTAAGAAAGTCTTCCGCTAGTGTTTCAGTTACGATCACAACTTTTTATTATTACGCTTTTTATACTTTTACTGTTCGCGTAATAATCGGAAAAAGTTTATTCTCATTTTTATAAATAAATTGATGTGGTTGTAACTGCGCCTAATATCATAATTAATGTTAACAATACCAATGTACAACGGGCTATTACATTTTATGGTATCAGAGCAGTTTTGTTAGGGAACTCTGATAATATATATATATATATAGATGTCTTATGTGCTACATAGTTGTATGTAGATTCTTATCGATTACTGTATATGTAATTCCTTAGTGTGGGTCTGATCAACCCATTCCTTTGTGTTACATGTGTGGTCATCGTAAGAAGCCTGCGTAGTAACCTTGAAGCACCGAATGTGAGTATTTAGCCTGATGTTGTGGCTGCAGTGTTAACTGCTCCATGGACAAAGGACGGCAGTAAGTCAAGTATGAATATTAGAAGGCATAAGGAAAACAGATTTAAATATTATATCTGACTTCGATGAAAGTCAAAAGAAAAGTGTATTATAAGTGAACAGTGGTGTACAATTTATGATATGTACAATATGAGCATAGACGAACTTTGCAGTATTATGAAAAATAAACATATAACAGAGATGAGCTTATGAGATTGGTGAAATTCCAAGTATATGTGTAGTATAGTAAGACAATTATGTACAAGTGGTCTTGGTGAATAGACTTCATCAAGGCGAGAGGTTTTGAACCTGAAGAATTATTGAGAAAAGGGAACAGATATGCGTATGTGTGAGTTAAATACGTAATGTTTGATTAGCAGTTATGAGACCAGGACAAGTGCGGTGCACTTGAATGAATTGGGATGGTTCAAGCAGAGAAACAAATAGAATATGTGATGAGTAATCCTACGAGGTTTGACCACGTGAAAGTTATGATGCTGGTAGATTGGTAATGTGAGAGATATTGAAATATGGGAGTGAAT
Source organism: Gastrolobium villosum (assembly GCA_032173675.1). NCBI lineage: Eukaryota > Viridiplantae > Streptophyta > Magnoliopsida > Fabales > Fabaceae > Gastrolobium > Gastrolobium villosum. The sequence continues at coordinate 16,832 of JAVKPL010008006.1, read as the reverse complement.
TCCATAAAGAGGTAGTGTTGACTAAACACAAGTGAGGTGAACTAATGATGTGTATATTATTATGTGGAGTGTGTATAAGGAAAAGTGAAGGAATCGCCATGGATGACACAAGATATATGTACCATGAAGGCACTATTGCAGTTAGTGGATGTCGACTCAAATTGGCAGACGTATCAGTGATAAATGAACAGGATGGTTGAGATGTACAATAATTGGTATGAAAGTAATGAGAATTGTAAAGAAATTATGATCTTGTGGTATATATATGTACTACTAATAGTAGTGCGCTTATGAAAATATTGGTATTTGATATGGAGTGACAGACGGAGTAGAGGCATTTTCAAGGTAAAGAGATATTCTACAACCACCAAGGGTGGAAGTGATTAGGAAAATTGATGAGTTGTTCTATAGTATTGAGCGTATGTTATGTGAGCCGTAACAGGCAATGGATTAGAACGATGGCACGATTTTGTGGGTTATTGTTGTATAACAATAAGGTGAGATGGTATGATTAGTGAATGAATGAATGTAAAACTTAATGTGAAATCAAGTGATTAGTATATGAACCAAGTGACAATAAAGTGCGAAAGTAAGAGGTTAACGAAAGAACTGATGTGTAAAGTGTGCAGAGAGTGTGGAGTTATGTGGTCAGCAAAAGAGTTAATGGGTAATGTCAAGATGGAAATGATAAGATTTGTTAGTGAGCTGAGGATAATTGTCAGTTCAAGAACGGACGAGTAGTTTAAGTGCAAGGATTAATGTAAGTTTCAGTGCAAGGATTGAGGTGAAGTAGTTCTCTGTGATTCAACGGAAATGATTGGAAGATCCCTGTGTGATGGGAAATATGATACTTATACTAAGAGATGTGTACAGAACTTTGAGAAAATTTAGGATTTATGGAATAGAGATTATGTTATGAACCATGGCAAGTGAATAGTCAAAGTAAAAGAGTAAACAATATGTGAGAAGAATAAGCAAGGAAGAGGTAATGGACTATGGATTGAACGGTAACCAGACAGAAGGAACTAGTAAGAGTTAGAAAACGTGTACGAAATTACGAAGAGAATGTGGATTATTATAACAGTGACTATGTTATAAACCAGGTCAGAGGGGCAACCGAAACGAAAGTAAACTACCAGTGAGAAGAATGACACGAGAGAGTAAGAAGAATTAACTTATATGTAACAGGTGTATATTATACCACTACTACTAAGATTATGGGGGCAACCCATGTGGTAATACAAAATTTTTTTGATGTTATATACAGAGGTGATACAGACACCAAATGGACTGGGTCCATGTGTGATCTGGAGTGTACGGAGTACCAGTTTTGCCATCATGTGCAGATATATTATGAAGTATAAATTCCTCTGTGCACTGGGTGCATGTAATATGAATTGATAGTAGGAAGATCTCAGTGGGGCCTATGTGTTAGGAGCGTCTAGCTATCTCTGTACGGGTTAAGTTCCCGAAGACTAGTAGTATTTGATATGAGTAGTGAGAAATGAGGAAGTGTTCCACATTGGTGTAACGGTTAGTATGGTAGAGATAATTTATGTAAATGCACAAAGAAGAAACATTTGGGGGATGCCTTAGAATAGGGACAGCTAGTAGTAAGTCGTTTTTACGGCATGGATCATATGGGTGGATTCTCTGATCGGTGGGTCATGGCATCTGGGGCCCTTAGGACAACAAGAGCTCGAGGGGTTAAACCTGTGAATGTTGTTACCCACTGTATTGGGAGAGTTTTTCCATATGGTTAACGCAAGATGCGAGGTCATATATTTGTAAATGGACAATAGTATGTTGGATTTGGATATAAGAATTATGGCTTAGTGTGTAAGAATCTCGAAGTGTGATAGTGAAGCACTATTGTGGGTGTAAAGTAAGTCTGATGAAATAAATGTTGTCTCTGAGTGAGGTAGCAAGTTAGTTGGAACCCTCGTCTTATGACCAAAAAGGGATGATAACGTGAGTTAAAGTTGATAGATTGAGTAAGTGTCCTTCTAGGAAGGCTATTGATGATAAAGATTTCAGGTTAAAACAGTGATTTGTTAGTCCTAAGGAAAAGGTAAGTTGTAATTGATTACCAAAAAGTGAATAGCTTGGTTTTGCTGGTAAAGTAGATTGAGAAGTGTTATATATAATCGCATATGCTACTTATGGTGGAAGTGTGTGGAAAATGCACAGTGTTGATGATGTTCTGATTAAGTACTAATGACGTATGGATGAGTGTTTATGGTAACTTTGAATATTCTGAGAGACTGATATACCAACTGGTGGTAAATTGTAGAAGTAGTGGCAATGAGGGAATAAATTTTAAGTGACTTGATAATTGAGTGTCAAGGATTCCTAGCGAATAGGACTTGTATATGAGAGATATGGTATTTTGAATAGTCCATCGACTAATAGTGAAGTGGGTCAGAAATTGATTCGTTCCGAAGTGTTTAGTGGAAGTGAGTAAAGCTGTAAAGTAATAGTGTTTTGAATATGACATCCAGGATTAAATGATGATGATTACGAGAAAGAGGTATAAATGAGTGGAACATATGGTTAAGTTACAACATCGGAGTGGAATGGAAGTTGAAAATAGTTAGTGGGTGAAAATATTAAGCATGAGTCCTCGATATGGAGGTCATCGATGAGTGTTGTGTTTAGACTGTGAGAGGCTGAGTATGGGGTTGAGCTGACTGAGTAATAAAGTTGAGATGGTTAGTTAATAAAGATAGTAACAGTGAGTGTCAATAATGAATATGATTAGTAGATAGAAAAATTCAGGAGTGTATTGTGGTTAAAGAACCTTAAAAGGTTAATTGGAAATATAAACTATTGTGAGTATTGTAAATTTCGTACATGAAGAGAAAGATATGGTTATGAGTACCTAAGAAGAGGTAAAGACACGTGACAAGGAAAAACAAAGTATATGAGTATAGAATTAAATGTGAATCGGAATCATGAGAAACGACAAAGTGCCCTGGAAACTAGAAAGGATGTGCTTCGGTGAAAGCTAAGAAAACAAATAAATCATAAGAGTAGTAACCGTAATGGAAAGGACTAGTATGTCTGGGTATGGTTGAAACAGTGAGGACAGCAAAAAGAGTTAAGTGCTAAAGAAAGTGTGAAGATACATGAAAACAGTTAGAGTCTATTATGAAAACAGCTAGAGATGTTTGGGAACGGCATTGGGTCAGAAAGGCAGATGAAGATGAGAATGAGATGAAGTGAGACAAACAAGTTGTAATGTGGTCGTCTAATACCGATGAATTGGTGAAAGTGTAACTATAAGCCGTGAAGAGCTTAAAGTATTGCGAATTGAAGGTCGTGGCACCATAAATGACAAGTTTAAAATGAGTATATGATGAACTACAGTGAGTGAAAAAGCAACAGTGTTTTAAGGAAACAGTGAAAGATATAATGAGTTAAGGGGTCAGATACCCGAAGTTATCAAGTTTGTGAAGGACTCAGTAATCATGGATACCACAGAAATGAGATTTTCGATTACACCCCGTGTTACGGGACCGTTAAGATGTAATTTTGCGGACAAAATTCTAAAAGGTGGGGTGAATATAACACCTCACAATTCTAAATTAAGTAATTAAAGTGTTAAGTGAAGGATTAATGAAAATCCCAAAGATTAGGCCAAAATACAAAGAAAGGGCAAAACGGTAATTAGCCAACACGCAACCCTAGGAAGATAAAAATTGAGCAGAAGGTCTCAGATGATTAAAATAATCCTGGAAATGGATTCAGAACGGAAAATTGAGTGGACAGGCAAGTTTCAAAAAAATCAGTGAATAGTGTTTTTCGCGGGTAAAAATACCGCAGTCAGATTGCACCGTAAAACGTGGCAGTGGAATTTTGAGCTCTAGGTTTCAAATATTGACTTTAAATGGTCGATAGAAATAGGAAATATGATTTCTGATAATATTTGAGAGATTTAAGTCAATTTGTGGAAGCGTGTCAACGGAGCGCGCTGTAGCTTAAAGCAATGTTTTTCCCAAACAACCGGAAAGCTACGGATTTATCTGAGTGAGTATAATTAAAGGAAAATGGTTAATATTAAAAATTAGAGTTTCTAAATAGGTTTTAAATTTATGGACGTTTAGTGGAAACGGAGGGAGATTCAAATGAGTTTGAAATCGCGTGAGGTGGCGGTGGGACCCACCCCACTTAAACCACTTAAGCCACATCACCCTAGGACACTATTCATCATCATTTTACTCCTCCCTCATGAGCAAACGCGCAGCCCCCTTCCCAAAAGACCATTTTCACTTCTAATTTTCATTTCATCATAACTTAGTCATTTTAACACCAAATCAAGTGATTCTTGTGTTGAAACTTGATGGAAAACACCTTCTGAATCCATTGGTAGCCTTGTTTAGCCTTGAAAGTGAGTGTGTGAGGAGATCTAGCCCCATTTCAGTTGCGGTTTTGTGAGGATTTTTGATGTTCATGAAGCTTTTTCATGCTCCAATGGTGGAGTATGCTTAGGTGGAGTCATATACCGTGCATTTGGGTGAGTTATTTCAACATTTCATTGGTTGATTTTTGAATTTGGATTATGGACCCTAAAGAGGGATTTTGTGATATGTTGTGTTAGAGAGCTCAAATGGAAAATGTCTATTAGATGATAATGTCTTAGAATGATGTATTAATGCTAGAAATGCAATGAAAATTTTAAGCGAAAAAAGGTGAAATTTAACTTAGAAAAATTTAGTGCATGAAATGGATTTTTTTGAGTTTTGTGTTAATGTGTGGTATAGTGAATTGTAGTGTGATTATATGATTATATGAAGTGATTATGTGAGTTGGGGACCATAGGAATTGAGTGGAAATCCTTGGTTTGGCAAACAAAGACTCGGCCACTTATGTATAAGTGAGTAAATTGATGTTTTAGAAAACTTTGGTGTTGAGTTGTGTGATGAAAAAGTCATTAGATGAGTTGTGTGGTGATTGGCATGTGGAAGGATCAATGTAAAAATAATAAGTGTTGAAAGTGGCAAAATGTGCCTAAAGTGTAATATTTCGCAAAACGTTGCGTAAAAGTGGTAAAACAGAAAAACGACGATTGAACTAGCCTTTGGGTAACCTAAGTGAGTGTAATAAAATGAGAAAGAAAATTTAGAAAAATAAAACCCAAAATAACACTATGGTTGCCGAACCCTTAAGGGAGGAGGAGAGGAAATCTGACGTTTTCGCATTTTGACTGAAACTGACGGCTGTGCATGGTTGTACAGGTTGCCGTACGTGGATATAAACTTGAAACAGTGAAACAGTGGATTGCCCTTGGTCCTGGACCAAGTGGATTGAGGTAAGTGATGTGATTTACACATGCTATTTTGAAATTCATGAGTGGTTAAAGTTCTAAGTGTGTGGAATTGTCCTCTTTGTAGGCGTTCCCTGTGAATCAAGCTGTAAGTGGAGTTCTGCGGAGCTCAGTGGAAGGAAAAAGAAAGGTAACCTATTGGTAATGGGGCTTGTTCCCCTTTTGTGTTCCACCTTGCTAGTTCTAATGGCAACGGTAGGAAGTGTGTATGAGTAGTGTAGAACAGCATGAGCATGCATATGCATTATCACAGTGGGTACTTATGTACCAGATCTCTGGCCAATAGATATTTTTAACCTTCGGGCAAGTTTTTCCGGACTGCCACTGGATAGGTCTCCGAGAGGGAGTTCCAGTTGACCCAGGGTCGTAGTGTGTTATCCGGATAGGAGCACACTAGGTTGTCTCGGGTGTATATGGTTGGAAGGGGTACCTTGGTGGGTTGTTCTATGAACACGCCAGGGGTAGTACCCATTGGCGTATAGCCGAGGACATGGCGTGGTATTGGTAGCTACCATCCCGCATGTCGTAGTTGTTCTGATATATATCCCCCTTTCTCTAAATCCCTTGCTTTATCCCATTTTATAACAGTGGTATTGTTTTTATATTATTGATATACATCGAAGTGAACCATTGGGCAGAGTTTTCTCCATAACCTCTTGGTTACTAAGATATATCCGTATATCTCACCCCGTCTCGGGGCATTTATTTCAGGATGTACCAGTGGATATGGAGCAGCGGGCAACAAGCCCGCATGATGATGAGTGGAGTAGTGATGCATGTTTTGTTTCAGTGTATCATACATGTCATTTTAGTTTATGGATTTATTTGGCAAGTGAAGTTGTAATATGTAAACATTGTGGTTTAAAGTTAAAGTTGTAAATGTAAATGTAATCCAGTATTGTAAATGTACCATGGATATATGTAATATGATGGAAGGGCTTTAGGCCTATTGTAGGTTTATGATTATCTGCATTATGGTTTATGCATGAAATTGAATGTTAGTGATTGAAACTATAAAGAGCTTGAAAGTAAACTGTTTATGTTTTAAGTGTATATTGGATTGGGTTGTAAGTGCCCCAAGGCGTTGTTGGTCCTTGTGTGTGCCACTCATTGGATTTTGCTGGATTTCAGGTGTATTAGTAGTGTTAAAAAGCTTATGCAAATTTGGGGATTTTAGGAAATACAAAGGAAACTCTGGCGAATTTTCTGTAGAATTGGCAGTTTTGGGTGAACTTTGGGAGAGCGTATCTCTCTCCATAGTGGTCCGATTGGGACGTGCCATACGCCATTTTGAAGCTTAAGATGTCCTAGAGTTGAAGTTTGGGTTTTTATTTTGTGTTCGTAGAAAAACAAATTAGCCAGTCCGGTTAAGTTGTAAAAACTTAAAAAGTGAGGAATTGGCTAAGTGGGTTTATTGGAACCCCTTAGTATCTTGTATGTGATAAAATAAAGTGTATAAATAATTAAGTAAGTCTTCCGCTAGTGTTTCAGTTACGATCACAGCTTTTTATTATTACGTTTTTTATACTTTTACTGTTCGCGTAATAATCGGAAAAAGTTTATCCTCATTTTTATAAATGAATTGCTGTGATTGTAACTGCGTTTAATATCATAATTAATGTTAACAATATCGGTGTACAATGGGCTGTTACATTTTAGGCCTATTTTAAGTTTATGATTATCTGTATGATGAAATTATGCATGAAAGTGAAGATGGTGATTGAAACCATTTAAGAGTTTAAAGTAAGTGTATTGTAAAATAAATATGAATTGTATTGGGTTGTAAGAGCCCCAAGGCATTTCTGGTCCTTGTGTGTGCCACCCATTGGATTATTAGGTACATTTGAGGTTAGTTTGTGCATATGCAAATTTGGGGATTTTAGGAAAAACAAAGGAAACTCTGGCGAAATTTATGTAGAATTGGCAGATTTTATGTGAACTTCGGGAGAGCATATCTCCCTCAATAGAGGTCTGATAGGGACGTTCCATACGTCATTTTGAAGCTTGTTATGTCTCCTACATTGTGTCAAAATCTTGGAATTTTTGGAGAGGTACGCAGCCCTGTGCAGGCCAGGGAAGTTGCTGCCCTGTTTTGGCCCTGTACGTGGGGGCTGTTTTGGGTCGTTTTGGGAAATTTATTCCTGCTTCGTTTCTTAGTCAAATTAAATGTATGATATATCAAATCGAAAATTGAGGTGTCTAGTTTATGTTATAAAAATTTGAGAGAAAATGGATGAGTGGTTTAGGTGCAGAAATCCAAGGAGTGTAGGACGTTTGGAGCTGTTTCGGGATTGGTTGGCAATTTTGCTTGTCCAACTTCAAACGGCGATAACCGGAGCAAACGAGCTCGGAACGAAGCATGTGATGGCTTTCTAGAAAGGTAATTAAGTAATAAAAAAGATAGTAAGGTATGATGGACTGAATTTAGGGACCGAACCCTGTTCGGATGTGTAGAAAACGCAAAAGTGTGAAATTGGCTAAGTGGGTTTATGGGAACCCCTTAGTGTCTTATTATAACTAAAGTAAACTATGAATATAGTATAGATAAGTATTTCGCAAGATTTTACAGTTACGGTCACAACTTTTAATTATTACGCTTTTTATGTTTTCAACTGCTCGTGTAATAATCGGAAAAAGTTTATTCGCATTTTTATAAATGAATTGTTGTGATTGTAACTGCGCTTAATATTATAATTAATGTTAACAATACCGGTGTACAATGGGCTATTACAACCTCGATTCCTAAGAAGTATCGAAGTTTCCCAAGATCCTTAGTCTGAAAATGATGACATAAGTGTTTTTCAATCGAGTGATTCCATGCCGATCACTTCCTGTGATGACAATATCATCCACATATACCACCAGATAAATAGAACCAGAAGCAGAATGAAGAAAAAAGAGAGAATGATCAGCTGCACTCCGAGTTATGCCAAATTGTTGAAAAACACTGCTAAATTTACCAAACCAAGCTCTTGGAGATTGTTTGAGGCCATAGAGAGACTTACGAAGACGACAAACAAGTCCTGACTCCCCCTGAGCAAAAAATCCAGGAGGTTTCTCCATATAAATTTCTTCCTCAAGATCACCATGAAGAAAAGCATTCTTGATATCCAGTTGGTAGATAGGCCAATCGCGAATAGCAGCCATGGCAATAAAAAGGCGAACAGTAGACATTTTCGCCACAGGAGAAAAAGTATCAATAAAATCCAAGCCAAAGACCTGAGTGAAACCCTTCGCCACCAAGCGAGCTTTAAGATGATCCACTTGACCATCAGGTCCAAACTTAACAACATATATCCATCGATAACCAACCACAGATTTTCCAGAAGGAAGAGGTACCAGATCCCATGTGCCATTACGATGAAGAGCACTCATTTCATCAATTATAGCTTGTCTCCATCCCGAATGTGAAAGTGCATCACCTATAGTCTTAGGGACAGATATAGAGGACAAAGAGGAAAGGCAAGCAAAATATAATGGAGAAAGATGATGATAACTGAGATTGACTGTATATCTGGCCAGGGGGCGAGTATCACCAGTACCCTTACAAAGAGCAATGGGAAGGTCACTATCCGAAGGTGGGACCGAAGCTGTGGGAAGAGATGCAGTTGAATGTGAGTCCACAGAAGAGGTGATAGAAGGAGAGTCAGAAACATGGATGGGTAAAGACGGAAGGTAAAGAAGGTCACTTGGGAAGGACGGCTGTACATAATCAGTATCCACAGGAGTAGTAGAGGATCCAAAAAAGGGAACTAATTCAAAAAAGGAGACATCCGCCGAGATAAAGTATCGACATAAAGTGGGAGAGTAGCAACGGTAACCCTTCTGAGACCGAGGATAACCCAGAAAAACACATTTATGAGACTTGGGAGCTAATTTATCCAAACCTGGACTAAGATGATGAACAAAACACGTAGAACCAAACACATGTGGAGTTAAAGGATATAAAGTTTGATGGGGAAATAAAATAGAATGAGGTACCTTATGATTGAGAACAGATGATGGCATGCGATTAATGAGATAGCATGCAGTAAGTATAGCATCAGCCCAGAATGTGTATGGAACATCACCATCAATTAACAAGGCACGAGTGGTTTCAACCAGATGGCGATTCTTGCGCTCGGCTACACCATTTTGTTGAGGTGTATGAGGGTAAGATGTTTGATGGAGAATGCCATGAGATGAAAAGAATTGTTGAAATTGATGAGATAAGTACTCACATGCATTATCACTACGAAAAGTACAAATAGGAATACCAAATTGAGTTTTTATTTCATTGTAAAATAACTGAAAAATAGAAAACAACTCAGACCGATTTTTCCTGGAAGATGACAAAGGTTTTAGTAAAAGAAACAACACAGTCAATGGATTTTGTCAAACGACTAATAGAAAGTAAGTTAAAAGGAGAATATGGAACATAGAGAACATGATCCAGAGATAAATTAGGTAAAAGAAGAACCATGCCAATACCCCGTGATTGGACCAGAGACCTATTGGCCATAGTAATAGTGGGAAAAGAACCAGTAGTACAAAGGGAAGTGAATAAGGACTTATTACCAGAAATGTGATCAGAAGCCCCAGAATCAAGAGTCGAAGGGCCTATAGAGTGCAACTGAGTGATTCCAGCAAAAGAATTACCAGTGGGAGCAATAGATGTAGTAGGACCTGATGGTTGCTTCTCAGACTTATTACCAGCCGGAGACCCAGAAAAATTAGAGACAGGAGAGTCCATAATCAAGAATAGAGAAAAAAAATCCAAAAAGACCGATCACACAACTAACCGGTAGAAGAGGGATCTGTGCGTCAACGCAAAAAGATGTCAAAATAGAAAAACAAGACCGGATCCAGAACGAAAAATCACAACCATCCGCGGCCGGAACGGAGGCTGCACGCGCCTCCACGCACCCCCGGTTGGAGGAGGGTGCTGAAACTTGCATGCGCGCGGAAGAAAAACCGCCTACCGGAAACTGACAATGAGGCCGTTCTGGAAAAAATTTGTAAAATACGATGAACAGTGGGTTCACCGAAAAAATAAAAAAATAAAAAAATTCAAACGTTTCTTAGGCTCTTGATACCATGTTGAATACCGAGAGAGAAGAGAGGAACATTTGAAAATAATACTGAGTGTATCAACTACACAGCGGAGTCTATTATATAACTTAAAAGAAAGAAGATACAAATAGATATACACGATGTGAGACTTCTATACTACTATTCTAAACTATCATTAGGGGGAGTGTTGAGATATATAGTCCCACATTGGTTGTATGTGCAACTAATGTGGAGCTTATAAGGCCTTGGACACTCCCACTCTTTGAGCTAGCTTTCGGGGTGGTGCATCCCAAGGTTCTTTACATGGTATCAGAGCCTCGCCGTCCCCCACTTTCTCTTGTGGACTCTCTTAGCACAGGTAGGTTGGGCCTGTTGCATCATCCACTCTTCAAGCCCAATGGGCTCTTGTGTGAGGGGGCGTGTTGAGATATATAGTCCCACATTGGTTGTATGTGCAACTAATGTGGAGTTTATAAGGCCTTGGACACTCCCACCCTTTGAGCTAGCTTTTGAGGTCGTGCATCCCAAGGTTCTTTACAGAGTCTAGATATTTATTGCAATTGCTAAAAACTTTTTGTTGCAAATTTAAAAATATAAATTATTCCCACGTATAAAGAAATATAATCAATCATTTTGAATTTAAATTTCAACAAAAGAAATATTTAAGAAAAATAAGTTAAAATGAAATTAGAATATCACTTTTAAGCGTAGTTGTTAAAAATATGATTTCCGATCTTAAGAAATTGCCACAATTGATATTGTTAGGGTATGAATCAAGTCTACCCTATTACTAGTAAGATTGGATAGGGATATCACAACCATATAATCTAGAGAGGATCAAAAGATAAGATCCCTATCCCTATCAATCAAGGTAGATTTCATATCATCTGGAAGATCTCAAAGGCCCAAACCTAAGAAGGTAATCCTTATAAATAAGAGGCTAAAGACTCCAGGCACACACTTTTGAACCTATTTACTATTACTGCCAACATTGTGCACACATACGTCTTGACTATAAGCCTATTGCTTGTGCGCAGTGATTGGAGTATTGACTATAAGCCAATCAGGATATCTATCTCTAAGACATCTCTGAGCGCATACCCTTAGGTATCGTAATATAGTTCAACATGACCGAACATTAACGCCGTCTGTGGGAACTCGAAAAATTTCGACTGCCATCCAGGTGAACAAGTGTGGCATAACGCGAAGCCATAGATTGCAGGCTGCCTCGCCACCATGATATTGCTAAAACCACATATATATGAGGAGACAAACTATATCGCAAAAAGGGGTTTTGATCATTCGAGAGACTCTAGAATGGAGCTCCAGATCCAAGCAGGTGACGATTTGACAGATATTCTCCTCGTCGTCGCAATTCAAGTTTAACAGCTCGGCCTTAGCCTTAAGCTTCAACTCAGTCAACCTAAGGGCTTCAAGTTTTTTAGCTCCGCCTCGGGCCTTGAGCTCAAACTTAGTCCAACGAAGGGCTTCAAGATTAAAGATTGGCTTCGGTCTTGAGCTCCAACTCAGCCCAACAAAGGGCTTCAAGATTAAAGCTTAGCATCAGCCTTGAGCTCAGCAGCCAAGGGCTTCAAGATTAAATCTCGACCTCGGCCTTGAGCTCCAACTCAACCCAATCAAGGGCTTCAAGATTAAAACTCGGCATTAGCCTTGAGCTCAGACTATCAAAGGGCTTCAAGTTTATTAGCTCGGCCACAACTATGAGCTCAGCCCAACCAATAGCTTCAAGTTTAACAGCTCAGCCTCAGTCTTGAGCTTCAAACTCAGCCCCCATCGAAGGGCTTCAAATTTATTAGCTCGGCCTCAGCCTTGAGCTCATCCAAGCCAAGGGCTTCAAGTTTAAGAGCTCAGCCTCAGCCTTGATGTAACATCCCCGCCTCGAGCCGGTTCAATTAACATACATATGATACAACAGAAACAGCGGAAAACTTAAACTTACGAAAATACGAGCTAACTTTTTCTTTTTCTCTTTTAATGTTCATAAGGCGTTAACGAAAATCGGGCAGAGTAACCTCTGTAAATCGGACAACCGGGGCTTTCCCAATCCCACTCATAAGAGTTCCTGATAGATAGTTTATACAGTATGCATATCCAGAAGTACCAGTCATGCAATCTAAGACATAATTATCACCGAGTTCTACATAATCATATCCACATGCCTGAATACAAAGATGTACATGCATCAAACTGAAGAACATGTACAAGACATATACAGGCCATATACAAAATAAAGGATCGAACATCCAGATCCTCAAAATGGCAGAAATGTAATTATGTAGATACACTCCAAAAAAATAGTAGCCTACTGCTACCCAAAAATCCAGAACGACAACAGTCTCAGCTACGTGTCGCGTCCCTGCCTAAGGAAGGCTCACCGGAAGTCTGGGAACCTGAAATCATGTCCCCAAAGAGGGGTGAGATTACAAATCTCAATAAGCTTCAGGTTTATAGAGAATTCTCCATACCCCTGGCTCACTCCTGCATGAAAGTCAGATACAGGGTATACAGATACAACATATAGCAGATATCATAACTGAGCAGAACATATAATCATATCATAACAGAGACGTGCACCGTCATTTCCAAGGGATGGCCCCAAACGGAAATAGAGTAACTCAGAGGTGTACACTGTCAATCTCAGGCAAAACCCAAGAAGACATCCGTGTACCAAAAGTCAATACATAAATCATATCAGAACCAGTCTTATCATATCATATCATATCATGTCATATCATATCATATCATCAAATATCTCTATATGAATGCACCTATACAGAGTGTCTACACAGTCATATAGTCCAACCATAGTCTACTAACTATGGTGGAGCACTCAAGTAGGAAAAGACTCCTTAAACATAGAGCTTACCTCTTGAAGCTTTATCGATCTGCTTACTTGTGACACAAGTTACTTATATTTCTTCAAGAGATTCCGTTCCTTTTTAGTCTCTAGGTACACCTAGAGCAAGAATCCACAAATACAAATCAATAAAATGCTATCATGCCTAGATTTTCCATAAGGCATACATTTTATCGCTTATTTTCGTTTCTTTACGTTTTTGCCAATACCATGCCAATATGCAAGTCATGCCCATAATTCTATAAATCCTTTTATTAGACATTTATTACAATTTTTCTATTGCTCTCTAGCCCCAAGGACCTTAATTGGCCGAAGCCAAACTAAGAAGGCTAGGACTTTCATTGGGTTTATTTAAGCAAAACCAATAGTTCCTAGAACCTCATTTGTTCCCTAAGTTCTATCTAGCAATTTAAAACACATCCTTTGGCCCATTCTCTCTTTCCAAACTAACTCACTTCATCAACTAGACAATTTCATGCATTGGAGCCTCCACATTTTATCAAAATAAACATAACTTAATTTATCCTTAAACCATCCTAAATCATACTAAGGTCCGAATTCATAAAGGATCTCCAAGGGTTCATTTCTTTTTATTTATTCATTTGCTTCACTTAATTTTTGTAACTTTTACATACATAACAACTTCAAAATCCATATCATTTAATTTTTATTTGCACAATGAATCCTCCATAATCCTATATGAACGAACCATAAAGGGAGAAGGCATAGGATTTTTCTCCAATTTGTTACATACATAATCATGCTTATTTTTCATTCCTATATCCCAAAACATCCACAATAAATCATCAATTTAACTTTTAAACTAATTATTTCCCACCCAAAACATGTTCATAAATTTCATGACTTAAATCATCAAAATAAAACCATGGAAATAGAGATTTCTCACCTCTAAACCCTTATACCAAGCCTAGAGAACAACCTCCAAGCAAAGCTCCATGAAAAACCACCATTTTTCTCTTTGATGAATAGTAATCCGAATTGGGGGAAGAGGATAACTCTTTCTACAAGCGATTTCAGCCTAAAATAAGGGGTGGAACAGATTCATTGGATGATTTCCTATTGATCTCATGTAATGGACTTTTTCATTTGGATGCTTGTGTAGAGAGAAATCAAAGAAAAAAAACTTAAAACCCAAACCCCCCCTTCCATGGAGCTTCGACCAGCAGAGAAGGAGAAAAAGAAAAGGACAGCGCGCACGTAGGAGGAAAAGAGTATAAGGAATTGACGGTTTGTAATTTAAGTTACTTTAACTGGGTAACAGTTTATCTATCTACACACCTCCATTCACTACCAAACTTTGCACACTAGTCCAGAATATTTTTATGGTAATATTTGTAATTTTACTTTTTACTTTTGGGTAACTTTATTTACCCGCATTTTTACTTCTTAACTGTCATTTTAACTCCTTTTTCACCAAAGGTGACTTTATTTCTTTTTTTTCTTTTTACTTCCTTATGATTATTCTACAATATTAAATCCATAATTACTAGTAAGGGCTATTATATTCACCCCAACTTTTAAGGATTTTGCCCACAAAATCAAACATAAGACATAGCACATACCTGACGTCAAACTCAGGATACTGTTGGAGAATTTCATTCTCCCGCTCCCAAGTAGCGTCCTCAGGAGTCAATCCTTCCCATTGTACCTTGATCATGGGAATAGTTCTGTTTCTCAATACTTTTTCATCTCGTGCTAGAACCTTCAACGGACCCACAACAAACTTCAAGTCTTTTCTTACTTCAATAACGTCCGGCTGAACAATGTGGGACGCATCAGGCACATATTTTCGAAGCTGACTGATGTGAAAAACACTATGTAGATTTGACAGATGTGGAGGTAAGGCAAGCTGGTATGCCACAGGTCCGACCCTCTTTATAATCTGGTAGGGCCCAATGAACCTAGGACTCAACTTCCTCACTCCTAGAGCACGCCCAACACCCGTAGTCGGAGACAAACGGATAAACACATGATCCCCTTCCGAAAATTCAAGGGGTCGATGCTTTGCATCATAATAACTCTTTTGGCGGCTCTGTGCTTTCTTCAATCGATCCCTTATAATCATAATCTGATCGGTAGTCTCTTGGACCATATCCGGCCCAAATAACTGCCTCTCACCAATTTCTGCCCAACACGTAGGCGCCCTGCACCTACGGCCGTACAAAGCTTCATAGGGAGCCATGCCCAGACTGGCATGATAACTATTATTATAGGAAAATTCCACTAGAGGAAGATACTTATCCCATGCATTTCCCTGTTCTAGGGCACAAGCCCTCAACATGTCCTCCAGGGTCTGAATAGTCCTCTCAGTCTGACCATCAGTCTGGGGGTGATGAGCCGTACTCAGTCTGAGCTGCGTACCAAATGCTTGTTGCACTGCATCCCAAAGTCGAGACGTGAATTTAGGGTCTCGATCACTAATGATACTTTTTGGAACACCATGAAGTTTCACAATCTCTTTCACCTATAATCGAGCCAACTGCTCAATAGAGAAACTCATCTTGACTGGGATGAAATGTGCAGACTTAACTAATCGGTCTACCACAACTCATATAAAATCAAAACCAGCCTGAGTCCTCGGCAATACTACTACAAAGTCCATAGAAATACTAACCCACTTCCATTCCGGAATGTTCAAGGGCTGTAGTAATCCATAGAGCTTCTCATTCTCAAATTTATATTCGTCATTTTATTTCTCTGAGCTCATTAAAGTTCACTTTTATTCCCTAAGGAACAGTATTAACAATTCACAGTTGGGTTTCTACACCGTTTTTAATGAAATACACTGTGAATTACTAACTGTGCACTGTTTGCACGCAAAATCGTAAACTTCTAAACTTATCATTTTTTGTCTAAACATGACTTGTTTAGCATATAATGGACTTACTTATTACATCCATCTTCTTACTGAAAATATAATTCCACTGAAACATCAATATATCAGTCTTTCTACTGATGATATAATTCACAATTTACTGTACATCAGTCCTTCCACTGATAATACAATTTACAATCTCATTGTACATCAGTCCTTACACTGATAATACAATTTACAAATTCTACTGACCAGAGAAACTGCATTCTATGAATTACACAAGGAATCTCCTTGATACATACCAAATGCAAAACATAACATCATAACTAATACTCTGGTTAACTATTCAAGGGCTCTCCCCAAGAATAGCTAACTGACATGTCTCACATGTCTAGTGTGACTTCCAGGGTCAAAGCCATAGGTAGTCAAAATAACAAGGTCACTAGCCAGGATTCATAACATACATCATCATTGCATCATCATAACATCAAAAATTATATAATATTTATATGAATGTGAATGTATACACATATACAACATATCAAACATTTATTCATAAACCGAGCAATATCTTTCTTCATACCAGACCACCAGAAATTTCTTTTCAAGTCTTGGTACATCTTAGTAGCACCAGGGTGGATAGTGTATTTACCCATATGGCCCTCAGCCAGTACCTCATCAACCATCTGACCTTTCGGAACAATGATCCGATCCTTATAAAACTTACGACCGAATCCATC
>JAVKPL010008005.1:0-32347 GCA_032173675.1 Gastrolobium villosum | reverse complement strand
ATTTTTACATAATGTTATTGTTGCACATTGAGTGAGCCATGGGGTGGAGAAGCCTCTAGGGCCCTTGGTTTACTGAGATATATTTGTATATCTCACCCCGTGTTTGGGGGCATCATTTCAGGTTAGGTTGAGCCTGGAGAGGTGGAGTATAAGGTGCATATGGGAGGCACAACATGTTAGAGGATCCGGTTGGGATGCACCTTGCATATTGTTAATGTTTTGGTTTTAGAGCATGAACTTGTGCATGTTGAAAATGCCATGCCTTGTATGTTCATGACTATATGCTGAGTCCTTTAAAATTGATGTATATTCATGCCTTTAGTTTCTATTGTTATTTTGGTGAGCATGGGACTTGTCCATGGCCACACCTAATGTATTTTGAGGCATTGAACATTTATGATGTAAAATGAGCCATATGATGTGTAAATGGAAACATAATTGGTGAATGAGGTAAATGATATATTGGTATTAGATTATGTATGATGAAACGGCCTAGAGCCTACATTAGTGTATGTGTAAGGTTTACGTGGAGTATTAAGGTGCTAGGAATGGATTACACCACTCATTTTGGACTTAAAAAGCTGTCATCTGTCATTTTTGCTGCATAGTAATCGATTACCCATGCTTGGTAATCGATTACCATGGAACAGGGGGCGAAAATCTTGATTCTGTGTACCTGGTAATCGATTACCAGAGCTTGGTAATCGATTACCTAGTGCAGTAATCGATACCAAAGCTTGGTAATCGATTACCAGAGAACAGGGGACTGAAATTTGGCTACTGCCTCATTTTGGTACCTTGGGGTAATCGATTACCACCCCCTGGTAATCGATTACCACTGTGTAATTTTCAAAAATAATGGTTTTTTCTAGACTAAAACAAAGGGCATAACTTGGTCTGTGGAACTCCGAATGGTGTGCGGTTTGAAACCACGCGTAGACTATGAAGAGAGCTATAACATGGTAAGAGATGAGATTCAAAAGATAAGTTTAAATTAATTGGGTAATAAGAAAGTTAGTGAATGTCAATAAGTTTATGCTTCCGCTAGTTTTGCATTTACAATTACAGAGTTGTTTTGATTAGTTATGGAAATGGTAAATGGTTTAAAATGAGGAAGTAATTAAAGGAAAAAGTTTGCCGTAATTTAATTAACTCAATATCTGTGATCGTAACTGCGCTTAATACCATATTTGTTGATAACACACCGGTCCGGTAACGGGGTGTTACATTTATGGTATCAGAGCAGTTTCTTAGGGAACTCTGATGATTGTGTGTCATAAGTTGACTTTAAAGGTGTAACCTTAATTAGTGGCGATTGTAGTTATAACGCTCAGTAGTTATGGTTAGTTATGACGATATTAATTTTGTAACCATTAATATATTACTAATATTCAAAATTTTACATGCAGTTTTTATAATCAAAATAAATGTGATGATCGTTACCTATAATTAATGTTTCAGTTTATTTTTATAATCATTAATAATATTTAAAACTTTAACTATAGTTTTTATAATTGCTCTCTGTTTTTTTTTTTTGGTAACATTGCTCTCTGTTTTTGTGTGAGAACAGATGGCAAGGGGAGGAAAGGTTAGTGGCAAACACAATTTCAGGAAAAAGGTTCGGTCACAGGAAGGTGGTTCTGATGAAGATTATGTGATTTCATATGATGCCGGAGATATGTCTGATTGTCCAGAGGAGGATATCTCTTCTTTAGATGGATGCGCATCCGAGGAGAGGTTTGGTGGTTTTCCTGAAGAGAAGGAGGAAATTCAACGAGTGAGGAAATTCAATAGATCAAAGGCCAAAAATGGCATTTGTGGTCGGCGGAAAATTGCAAGTAAAACCTCACGGAAGAGGCAAAGGATTACATATGCAGAACAAGAAGAACAAGAAAAAGAGGGAGATGGAGATGAGGATGAGGACAAGGACGAGGATGAGGATGAGGATGAGGATGAGGATTGGAATGAGGATTTCAATTTTGATGACGATGAGGAATTTACAATAGAGGAGGAAGATTACTCAGACGAGGAAGAAGAAACAAGGGGGAGAAAAAGGAAAAATAATGCCATAAAAATGGGCAAGAAGGTTTTGCGGAGAAAGGCTTCTGTGACTTCTACCAGAGGTAGGAAAAGGAGGAGATCTAGAGCTTCAAAGAAGCCTTTGAGAAAGAAAAGAAGAAAGAATGGTGGATTAATGAGGAAAGTGCAATGTGAAAATGCAGATGATTTTATAGATAACGACCCAACCATCAGGACAAAGAGTAGGAAAAAACCAGGTCGGAAAAGGAGAAGACTTCTTGAAGATTACAATTCCAATTCTGATTATTTGTCTGGATCATCTGATTATGAGTTTACTATCTCTGAAGAAGAGAGAGAACAGTTGAGAGAAGGCGAGGAATTGTGTAGAAATTTAAGAAGGAACTTGAGGAGTTCTTCCCTTCTAGTGAAAAATGAGGAGGTTGGAGTACATGAAGTTCCACATCAGCAACGGAAACACCCGGGCCGGAAGGGTAAGGAAAAGATAGAGGAATCTAAACGAAGTAAGGGTAAAGAAAAGGTAGAGGACTTAAAAAGTGAGGTGGGAAAGCAGGTGTGTGGAATTTGTCTGTCTGAGGAAAATAAAGGAAGAGTAAGGGGGGTACTAAATTGTTGCACTCACTATTTTTGCTTTGCTTGCATTATGGAGTGGTCGAAGGTGGAATCTCGTTGCCCTTTGTGTAAGCAGAGATTCAAAACAATCAGTGAGCCTGCACAATCAACGGCGGGGATCGACTTGAGAGAAATGGTGATACAAGTGCCAGAACGTGATCAGGTATTTGAATTTTTCTTTTGGTAATTTTTGACTTTTTGCTCATGGTTTTGCACCTTCTTCAGTTGGTTGCACCTGGTGAAAATATTTTGATTTCATGTGCAGGTTTATCAGCCCTCCGAAGAAGAACTCAGGAGCTATATTGATCCATATGAGAATGTTATTTGTCCAGAGTGCAATGAAGGCGGAGATGATGAACTCATGTTACACTGTGATATCTGTGATTCCCATGCACACACTTATTGTGTTGGTTTGGGTCTGGAAGTACCTGAAGGTAATTGGTATTGTGATGGTTGTAGACAATTTGCTTTGGGATCTTCAAGCTCCCAGGTACAAGTACGTGTGGCTGATCTAGGGGTGATAACCCAAAGCCTTATTGTTTTTTTTTTTAATGAGGCCTTCCTATATCTAGAGGAGGGGCACCAACTTTATCAGAGAGACGCTGGGTACACCATCATCAAATTCATCGGCTACATTCAATAGATAGAATGACTTCTCCAACTGGCAGAACTAATGGTATTTCAGCTACCGGTTCAATGAGTAACTTATATAGTTCTCAAATTGATCAAACTAGGGAACCACCCACTCAACATACAAGGACACAGGAAGTGGGAACATCATAGGACACATTCTTTGAGGAGAGATTATGCAACTATACCTCTCCATTGATGCAGAATGGAGATCCCTTCTCCATAAGCAATGCAGAAATGCCAGTGGTTCAGGATTCAACTATGTTTGTCAACAGGCCTGTGAATGGGATGCTATGGCCTGGACTTGCGGGGACACCCACCATATCAGATTATCAGTTCAGCAGTAGACCCAACATTGTCACTGATGGTAGTTTAACCCCTGCTTTCAAAGAAGAGAGTAATTTCCACATTGCGAAGGAGCAGTTGCAGTCAATGGTTAAAAGCCACCTGAAGAGCTTGTCTCGAGATATTGATCTAGGTAAGAGTAGTTTTTCTTCCATCAGCCAGAGATAGTTTATTTCTTCAATTTCCCCTTCCTCGTATGGCAAGGGACAAGGGAGGGTTAGAGCATGGTTCATCATCATTCATCCAGTCATGTGAAGAGAACCTTCACAGAGGCACCCATGTGTGTGTGTTAATCCACTTCCAATCAAACAATGGAATACGTTTCCACTTTCCATGATGATTTCTTTTAACAGGGAAATTGCTTCGTGGTTCCATTTATTTGCTTTTTGATCACTGTTATCGAATTCTTCTAAATGCCTTTTATGTATTGATTCAGGTTATAGTACCTTCAAGGAGATTGCAAGGAGTTCTACGCATACCATACTCGCAGCATGTGATCTTGAGCACAAGAAGAGTGAAGTTTGCATCGTGCCTCCACCATCCGTCTGTCCCCACGTTGAACTAATGGCTAGTGGACAAACAAGTCTGATTAGAGGTTGCTGCTCATCTTGCTTTGATTCTTTTGTAGGAGATGTGGTGAAAAGGATTTTGGACACAAGAATGTCGTCATAGAAGTTACGATTAGGACTTTAGGCATTATATTATTACAATGTGTCCAGAGGCACACCATTTTGTTAGTAGTTAAGACAAGAATATCTCATTTACTTGATTATACATAGATGAATATGATTCGCTAACATTTGACAGAAAGGCTGCCTATGCGTTTGTTTTCTAAAGTTTAATTTGTTAAAGTTGGTACTCCTACAGAAGGTGATCAAGAATATGCCTTACCTGGTTTGGTTTTGAAACAATTTAATCATAGAATTGAAAAGAATTTAATCTAAATCCTCAAATACAAGAGAGAATGATTTATAATACAAGAGAGAATTTGAAGCAAGTTTTATACAAAAATTCATTTGTAAATAAAATGCATTATTATATTCTTTTTTATTATAGATAACTATAGTATTTCAATTTTCAAGCCTCGAGGAACCACCTCATCGGGTTGGAAAAACAAACACGAGTAATAATGAAATTTTTTTATAAATATATTTTATATAATGTTAAGACCTTACAAAATATTTAATAAAATGTTTAAAAGTAAATTATAACTGAGAAATTAAGAAATTCATAATTTGTATGCTTTTAATTGTTAAATTAATAATTCTGAATAATGAATATAATAGTAAAATATAATATCCTTTGTGATAATATAGATTAAAAAAATATATGCAAATGGTATAGATACAGATATCATAGTTATCAGTATCGTACGATATAAGATATAATTCATATGATACGAAACGATTTACAAGCCCAACGATATGTATCGTGGGATATATCAGAAATGGATTTGTATCGAACGATATGATACTGTATCGTGTATCATACGATCTGTATCGTGTATCATACGATACAAAAATTAAATCAAAATTTATAATTTTTAATTAAAGAAGATTTAATATATGATTTAAATTTTAAAAGTTTTAAAAATTATTATTAATAAGGAAAATAAAATAAAAAACTATAAGAGAAAAGATAAGAAGACTTCAAGATTGTTGAACAAGAAAAGAGAGATGAGTCAAATGATTATCCTAATAATCAAGATGATGAATTAGTTATGTCACTAATAAATGCTGATAGTCGTAATAGTGATAATATTATTCTTAATGATTAATGAGTAAGAGAATAAATAATTTGCACTTTAGTTATTTATGTATTTTGTTTATTGGATCCTGTTATGATCTGATAGATCGTAAATATTCAATCGGAGATTGGTAATTTAATATTGGATCTGTTTGCCCTATAATGTTACGATCTGATCAATCGTATATGTCCAATCTGAGATTGGTGATTTAATATTGGATATGTTTGCCCTCTCTCAGGTACCTATAGGAGAGGTACCCTAAAGATAAGCGAATCACTGTGCACTATAATATAACGACATAGTCAAGGCGTGGGGTGTGTCCATAGTGACAAGCTAAGGGAGAAGGTTTCAGCCTGCGTACCTGGGGTCTTTAACCTCTTATTTATAAGGGTTACCTCTTGGGCTTGTGTAGATCTCCCAGCTGTAGTAGGATTCAACTTCCTTTCTATTGAGATATAGACTCTATCCTTAGCAGTCTTACTGTTTTATATTGTTAGGATAATTGGGTAATTATCTTTTAAGGGATCCTTGGGTAGGTGGTTAGGATATGGAAATATTCCATAACAGCTGAGAGAGGGCAAACAGATCCAATATTAAATCACCAATCTCCGATTGGACATTTACAATTGATTAGATCGTAACATTAGAGGGCAAACAGATCCAATATTAAATTACCAATCTCCGATTGGATATTTACGATCTTTCATATCGTAACAAATCCTTTTTAGAATTTAAATTTATATAATATTAATTATTTTTATATTATTTTAGGGGAATGTTATACTTACAATCTACTTTCATTTATGACTTATTACAATCATATCTTAACCATTGACTTCCGTCAATTAAAAATTAAGATTTTCTCAAATCAAATTTATTAATTAATCATTAATTCGTAATAAATGGCAACCGTTAATTGATGAAAATTAACGATTAAGATATAATTATAAAAGATTGTAAATGAAAATAAATTACAAGTATAATCTTCCCAAATATTTTGTTATATTTATGTATCTTAGATTTGATAAGATTGATCATACACGATATAAAAAAGGGAAAAACATCTATCCTTTTAAAGGATATAAACTTATATCATTTTAGATCATAACCGTTGATTTTCATCCATCAACGGTTATAATCTATTGGGTCAAACTTAATGGGCCAAATTTATTATTAATTAATAATTTTGATCCAATAAATCATAACCATTGATGGACGAAAATCAACGTTTAGGATCTAAAATGATAAAAGCTTCCTTTAAAATGACAGATGTTATTCCCTATAAATAATTGGAGTATGATGAATCACAACTATCAGAGTATGATGAAATCGATCTGCAACAGAATCAACAAAATCATATCGGAAGTGAACAAAAAAAATCCCCAATTCTCGATCTTCAGACACAGCTAAAAAGATCATTTGAAAACGAAATTAAGAATGAATTCCAAGAGAAAATAGATATCTCCTGTGGTAACCAAAAGAAAAGGCAAAAACCTACACACACACATAAAAAAAAACGAAGGTGAAACAATATGAGAAGGCACGAAGCATCAAAATTCGGATTTGGGGAAGCAAAGACAAGCGCGGATTTGAGAAAGCATCAAACCTAAATGGAGTTCAAACCGAGCAATAACGATTAATTGAGGCCTCGACTAGAAAAAGAAATAAGATAATTAGGGAAAAACCATGGGCTGGCCCGTAGGGTTATTGGGTTAACCCAAAAGAGATGAGGGTCAGTGGGGCTAGGGTCAAAAATAGCCCTATTAAATGTGGGCAAAAAAAAAATAGGGCTGAAAAATGTGGGTGAAGGGCTGGCCCTTGGGCTCTGGCCCACTTTGACAGGTATATTGATCACCCTATGAAGATGGATGTCATCTCACCAACGGTCTAAAAGTAAACTGGCCTTTGAAGGCCGATGCATGTAAGGTGTAAAACAAAAATTTTACTGCGGAACATACATGCACTCATAGATTCATGCTTTAAGACAGCATGATGTTACCTTGTTTTGGCCTGATCAGTCAGGGAGATGAGATGTCAGGCTTGAAGGGTTCAAACCCTCTAATGGTGATCCACACCACCGTTCGTCTATGGCAAGAACTCTTTCTTGAAAGCCACCAGATGAACACACACACTAGGTATCCTGTTTGGAAAAAAAATTATAGAGGAGAGTGAAAAACCTAAGGTGAGAACATGGCACCCTTTGAGAGCATTCAAAATGAAAAACAAACTTTCAAATTTCTTTGAAAGTTATGCATGAAACAGGTGATTTTTGCCAACAACCTCCAATCTTATCCACATGAATTTAAATTCAAATTAATTTAAACTTAAATTCATAAACTATCATATAGTATATAGTTTTCATGCGCACGAAAGGGTCCAAATACATTGAGCAGTTGCATTCAAAATTTGATCAACTTACCCATGATTCCCTCAACCACCAAATCTGAAAGGAGGTTTGATTTAAGTGATAAGATAACACTCTTATCACTTAAATGTGATGCACCAAACAGCCTAGGGAGAGCCTCAAAAGATGCTTCTTCATCCAAGGAATATGCTCCAATAAGATCCTGTCTTATCCTTTTGTTATGAAACAACTTTTCAAAACCAATTCAAATTCGAATTCAAACACTTGAATTCAAACGTTCAAACATTCAAATTCAAAATTCAAAATTCAAAATTCAAAATTTCAAATTTCAAATTCAAAATTCGAATTTCAAAATTCAAATTCAAATTCAAATTTTAAAATTCAAATTTCAAATTTCAAATTTCAAATTCAAAATTCGAATTTCGAAATTCAAATTCTAAATTCAAATTTCAAAATTCAAATTTCAAATTCAAAATTCGAAATTCAAATATTTGATTATTAATTTAACTAATTAAATTAATTAGTAATGGCTTGGAATCCAAGCCCATTACTAAACTCCATGCACCACCCACCCATTTAGGTGGGCTTCCAAACAACTTCTTGGGCTAATAACATTATTAGGCCCAATACCTTTAAAGCTAGTCCATCATAACTACAAGGTGTTAGTGTGTGACCCATTAGGTCCAACTTAGCTACTGATATAACTGGGCTTGGGCCCAACAAGCCCACAACCCAATTAATGACAACACAGAGCACTAGCAATGCTTTGTTGCCCCAAACTAGTCAGATTAATGACTTGATCATCCTATTGCACATATTTGGTTACCGTATGTATTTCCCTTCGTCTCGGTTATCTTCCCATTAACCTAGGGTAAGGAAATGTATCTACCCCTGCGGTTTTGGGTAAGCTTTATTCGAAATAGGGAATCTTCAATTTACTGACTCTAAAGGCAGATCATCTCATGATCTCTTTTACTATGCATAGATTCCCGAGTCCCTGTAAATGTCATCCCGATTTCTCCGGTTTACAGATAACCTAATCTCTCACAGAGATTTGACGAATTCCTTCAGCTTATTACCCTAGCCCTGTGCCCTTTAAGGACACGCCCAACAGTATACCTATGAGTCTCCATGTTTCAGGCAGACGAGGTATACAATCAAAACATGCCTTCAAGAACACAGTCTAGGTAATAACTTTTGGTCTAAGGAAAGACACACCCAAACATAAAGAGATTACTCTAATGACACTATCTGTGAGATTTCCTCATAGAGTCTCTTTTTGGGTCTGTTCAGTGCGAGCTATACTCTTATAGGTCCACCCACGACTTTAGCTAAGATATCTCCATATCTGCAGCTCATGAGGTCTTTACCTTGTATCCATATACAAGTAGATAAGTCGTACTAGTCTTTACTCGAGATCACCCCCAAACTCAGTGTCTCTAGACTAGGAACATATAATTAGGAATAGACATGCAATATCCTTGAATCCTCATGGTCGTGATCTCATCACAGATACTCAAGAGATACCTGTTCTATTCCAAAGGGTTTATCCAGTTCATTCATATAATATTAACAGTAATATCGAACACAATATGAAACTGAATAAATAGTGCTTATATTTATTTGCGACAAATAAAGTTCTACATCTAGTGTCCTTTATTTAATCAAAAGATTGTCTCTAGGACACCCATATGCTAACACGGTCTCGCAGAGAGAGACCTGGTTCTTCATCACGCCAACCAAGCAAAAGCATCAAAGGTTACATGAGCAGGCTGAGAAGCCAAGAGAGCAGGCTGCAGATCCGGCCTATGAAGCATTCGACCCATTTGGAGCAATCCAACTCGCTATGATTCCTAGTGATTAGTTTGGAAATGGCAGTTCATTATTGCGGCAGTATTAGTCGTGTTATGCATATTTAAATTTGGCGAAAAGAAAAAGAAAACTGATGAAATGGGAGATTGAATCCTACTATATATGCAAACATTCCCACCCGAAGAGATTTGAAGGCTCACTATAAAAAATAAATAAATAAATAAAAAATAAAAAAATAAAAAATAAAAAAGGAAAAAATTATGGGGCTTCTTCAATTGGCCTCTCGCTCTCTCACCATCGGATCTATCTTCCGAAGATTATATTAGCCTCTCATGAAAGTCAAGTGAAACTTTGGGTAATAGATGATATTTCTTATAAAAATGGCGGGTCCCCCACAAGATAGAAAGAAAGGAAAACCTACTGAAATTTTGTTATGAGACACAAGTCGGCTTGTGTTCCTCCCAATGTTGGAACCATTTTCTGTTAACAAAAATGAGACCCCGGTCAACATGGAGACCCGCACCAAACCATTACGTGGAGCCCTTCTCTTCAATCATTACTGTAACTAAGATCCATATGAGAGCCAAAAAAAAAGAAAAAAAAAGAACTGAACTTGGTGTCCGAGTTGAAGATCCCGATTCTATTACTCCCAACTATTTGTTCGCCATACAATAAAGATATGGAAAGTTCCAAATACCCTAAGATGCTAACGCTGATGACACGAAGCTGGAGTACAACTCTCACTGGCTGGTTGAATGATATTTTTTGTGCCAAGAATGGGTGTTTATGAAGGAACCCAATACACCATCAAGGAACGAGTTGCTTAATAGCATTGCGAAAATGATAGCCACCAATCAAGATTGCAACCAGGACAAGCCAACTGAAATAGAAACATGTTAAAAAAAAAATTGACCATCTTCTTGTTGGGATAAATTTTAATTGTCCATTTTTTCTTAATGAATCAGTTATGTCAGTTAGAATATTAATGAGTCGGTTATGTCAGTTATAAAGTAATGAGTCAGTTATGTAAGTTATAAAGTAATGAGTCAGTTATGTCAGTTATAAAGTAATGAGGGTGTTATGTGTGGAGTTATGTTGGTCAGTTTTATAGCTTATAAATAGCCTTTGATAGTTTGTATGAAATATAGATCAAGAGAAAAAAGAGGAAGAGCAAGAAAGCAAGAATAGAAAAAAGAAAAGTTTTTTTGTAGATACACAAGTATAGTTGTCTCTTGCATCTATGTGGATATTCAATTCTAACAAATTGGTATCAGAGCTATGAAGAAAAAGAGCGAGTTGGAGGTGCCACTCTTCCATGTAGATAAGGATGAAGCATTAGATTGGCTTCTCTGTTTGAAGGAATTTTTTCGGAAAGAAAAAAACTGGACGAAGGACAAATGGCAGGTAGCCATGAGAAGACTCGGAGGAAGCGCAATCAAATGGTCCCGTACATGGAACTACCGCGACTTTAATATTATGTGGAAGGATTTTCTAATGGCCTTCATAACAAAATACTTGCCTGGACGTTTTGATCTGATTAATGAAGAAGATGAAATCATCAATGATGATGATGAAGATGAGGAGAATGATGTGGATGAAGAAGAGACCGAGATGGCGGTATCCGAGGTTGCCAACGGCAACGCATCCGCGGAGGAGATTGACGTGTCGGAGCGCGTAAGAGATGACTCGGAAAAGAAGATGATGGAGATGACTGCGGCCAAGGGAGCCGAGATAGAAGAGGAGGAGAACGAAGGAGCCGAGATAGAAGATGATGAGAACGAAGGAGCTGAGATCGAAGCGGAGAAGGACGGGAACGATGAGTACGTTGTCGAGGTAGAAGACTTCTCGGAACCTGAGTGTCTGGAGAAAGAGTCGAAAATCGGAAAGGAGATTGAGAAGCTGAGGTGCTTGATGGAGACTGGCATGGAGGAGACCGCGAATCCGAGTTTCGTGTTGATAACCGGGATGGGGGAGATCCTGACTAAATCACCGAGTTCATGTTTTGGAGAAGAGCTCGACCCCGGCGTGACGAGGTCGACATCGGCAACCGGCATAGGTCGCTGGTCCGAGATGCCATTGAGGAGGTGCAAGGAAGATGATAATGAAGGATCCGAGAACGGCGAAAAAATGGAAGGTGCATTTGAAGAAAAAGATGTGGTCTTGAAGAGAAAAAGAGGTTTTGTTAACAATACCAATGATTCAGAAATTGGGATTGGATGAGGAAATAAAATTATGAAAGCAACTGATGAAGTGGCGAATGAAACTGAGAAGAATTTGGGTGACGAGAAACTTGCAGGAGAAGAAGATGCGGAAAATGGAAACAGGGAAAGTCCTGCTAATGAAACTGAAAATATCAAATTTAAGATGCCACTAGATAAAATAAAATATGTTCAGAAAAATAATTGCAGGGGAGATATTTTTTTGAGTTAATTAAGTTGGAAGGTGTTAGATGTTTTTTTGCCAGTGATCAAGATTGAAGAAAACAGGCGCGATCAGAAAGTTGAAGAAAAGCAGAAGCAACGCGAAGAAAGAAAGAAGTCTACTATTGCGTATGCCATGCAGTGAGTAGGATCCACTCGTTGTTTGGCATTACGAAAGTAGAATTAGTATTTATGAGAAACGAAAACCTCCTCATGAGAGAAGTCTGAGGTGTGGTAGATTGTAATTGATTAATGCCTGAATGACAAATAAATAATGAAGTATGGGATTTGATGATTCCCAGTGTGTGATGAGATGATACTCCAGCTGTTACGGGGAATGGGTCTGGCCAACACATTCTTCGGAAACACCGTAGTATCAAACTATCAATGTAACATCCCGCATAATTAGTAATATACATAAGTACTATATGTTATAGATGTATGTGTAGATTTCGGATTTATGGTTTATGTGAGATGATTTGCGAATTGTTTGACCTTTATCCTTGGATAAGACTAAGGTAATTAATTAATTAAATCATAGGGGGATACATATGTAGACATGTGAATTTAATCATATGAGTAATGTGAGTGTGTGTTAGAAGGCTTTAGTGTTATTGGACTTTGGTAGAGGGCTAGTGTGTGTGTGGACTTGTTACTTTTGGACTTGTGTGATTGGATCCTTTGTGTGTGTGGCCAATGGCCCAAGGATGGCTCTTGGATCAAGCTAGTTCAGCCCAAGGTTGTGTCCACCCTTATCTCCCCTAAGCCTTGTCCAACTAGGGTGTCTTGTGTATCAAGGAACAACCACTTGGCTAGGTGTATCATTCCTCTCTTCTTGCGCACAAAAGGATGGATAGGACTTAGAAAAAATCTGCCAATTTCCTTCTTATTTGACCGCCTCCTCACTTGGCTTTTGCACACTTGATTTCAACTTCATTGCATGAAAGACACATGTACAATGTAGCATGATTTTGGGCTGCATTCTCCCTCATTTAGGCGCACATGTAGAGAGCTTGAATCAGATTTTTCTATGACACAAGACTGCCTAACTTGTTGACTTGGAGAACCCCCTTACACCTTCCATCATGAGGCTGCCATGTGCAGATTTTTGCAAGCTTTTGGCAGCCCATCATGAGCCAAACCTGCCCTTGCTTCCACATGCATCATAAGTAGGATCTTGGGGCTGCATCTTCATCATCTTGTGCGCATAAGGACAGCTCCAAAATCAGAGTTTAGGCTGCCACAAATCTGCACTCATGATGCACCTCCTCCACTCCACCCTATGCGCATAGTTTGGCCTTTTGTGTGAGAAAATTCTGACTTAATAAGCACTCATTCAAATCTGAACATATCTCTCCTCACTCCTTGCATGTGCATAGAGTAACTTAGAAGCAAACCCTTTGCTTGTTCAGCCCAAGTATGCAGCCCCACCTCTTCAAGTAACCAGATTTTTACCATGATGACCATCATTGCAACCTCCTCTCCTCTCCCTTTATTTGTGCGCACAAGAGGCCTCCTTCACCTTGCACAAGTGCAGCCAATTTTCCTCCCTCATTCCCTCACTCCCTAGCCGAACCAACAAGCATTCTTGGAGCAAGAAAGACCAAGCCAACTCCCTCCTTCCCTCACCATCAAACCGTAGCCTTTGTCCCAAGCAAGTGTAAGTTTTCCTCCTCACTTTCACCTCACTGTTCAGTCTTGATTCCTCACCTTTTGGTAGCTGTCCAAGTTGCTCCTCCTCATCCTTGATTGCGCATAGATCTTCTCCTAGGAAGTGTGGACTTGTTGTGTTGTAAAGCTAGGAGGTGGTGTGTGATTCTTGACCTTGAAGGGTGTGCTACAAGAGGTAAGCCTTGAACTTAGAACTCTTTCATTGTGTAACCATGTATGTGTGCTTGAATGTCTCCTTGATTATGTGTGGTTTTGGATTCAAGTATGAGCATGATAGAAGTAGAATGGTGGAGCTAATTCATGATGATTTGTGTGCATAAAAGTCTCATGGTCATGCTTAAGATATATGCCACTGTTTTTGTATGAATATGCCACTGTTTGGAAGGATATATATGCCACTGTTCTGTATGCAAATGCCACTGTTTCTCTATGAATGTGCCACTGTTTTGAAGATGAAATGCCCACTGTTTCGGTTCCTCAAAATCACCATTTTATGCCACTGTTTCTGCACATATATGCCACTGTTTCTGCACATTATATGCCACTGTCTCTGTACATACATGCCACTGTTTCTGCACATTATATGCCACTGTTTCTGCACATTTATGCCACTGTCTTGATGTTCAAAAATCCCTCTTCATGCCACTGTTTTGATGCATAAAAACACTCACTATTTTAGCCATCATATGCCACTGTTTTATGCATAAAATACTCACTGTTTTAGCCATCATATGCCACTGTTTTATGCATAAAATACTCACTGTTTTAGTCATCATATGCCACTGTTTTATGCATAAAATGCCACTATTTTGGTCCATAATATGCCACTGTTTTATGCATAAAATGCCACTGTTTTAGTCTATGATGACCGTTCAACCAGGGTTGCTTCCAACTCCTGCTTCTTCTCCAGCTATTGAATGGTATCTAGACTCCGGTGCTTCACATCATGTTACTTCAAACCCAATGAATTTGATTCAGAGCCAACAACTAAGTGGTTCTGATCAGGTTATCATTGGTAATGGGCAAGGTTTGAACATTAGAGCAATTGGATCTTCAAGCTTTCTGTCACCTTGTGATTCTAACACAAGTTTGCATCTTAAAAATCTTTTGTTAGTTCCTTCCATTATGAAAAATCTTATGAGTGTCAGTCAATTTGCCAAAGACAATTGTGTCTATTTTGAGTTTCATCCCAACGTTTGTTTTGTCAAATCACAGGTGTCTCATAACATCCTTCTTCGTGGAGAGCTTGGAGATGATGGTTTGTACAGATTCTCAGACATCTCTCTTCCTTTGACGTCTGCTCCTTCCAGTCAATTGTCTCCAACGTCTGCTGCCTTTTCACAATGTAATCATGTTCATAGTGTCAATAAAATGGACAGTCACACTGGTCAGTTGTGTAATAGTGATAGACAGTCATGTATGTCTTCTGATTCTGCATTTTTCCTATGGCATTGTCGTTTGGGGCACCCTAATCATGTAACATTGACTAAGGTGCTTCACTCTTGTAACATTCCTGCTTCAAATAAAGTTGTCAGTGAATTTTGTTCCTCTTGTTGTCTTGGTAAGGCTCATAGACTCCCCTCATATCCCTCATTTCTCAATATGATACCCCTTTTACTCTTCTTTATTGTGACCTTTGGGGACCAGCTCCTTTTACATCAACCATGGGATACACTTATTACTTGTCTATTGTTGATGCCCATACCAGATACACTTGGATTTATTTACTGAAACAAAAATCAGATGCTTTCTCTACGTTTAAGCAATTTCATTCATTGGTCACAAATCAATTTCAGTTACCTATTAAGGCCTTACAAACCGATTGGGGTGGGGAATTCCGATCCTTTACTGATTATCTTAAACTTCATGGAATTGCTCATAGAGTTGCATGTCCACACACTCATCATCAAAATGGTGTTGTTGAACGTAAACATCGTCATATTGTTGAAACTGGTTTGACATTACTATCCCATGCTTCTTTACCACTAAAGTTCTGGGATTATGCCTTTCTTTCAGCAGTATATTTAATAAACAGATTACCCACTGCATCTTTACATTTTGATGTGCCTTACACAAAGTTGTTTAAGCAAAAACCAGACTATCAGTTTCTTAAAACTTTTGGGTGTGCTTGCTTTCCCTTTTTGAGGCCCTACAACAGATACAAACTTGAATTTCGCTCTCAAGAGTGTTTATTTCTTGGCTACTCCACAAGTCACAAAGGTTATGTCTGTTTAAGTAAAGAAGGTAGAGTCTATGTTTCCAAGGATGTTTTATTCAATGAATATAAATTTCCTTATCATTCTTGGACTGACACAAATATTAGTCCTATTCCTCCAATCATTCCTGTTTCTGCACATATTCCTCTTGTCTCCTCTCCTTGTCCTACTACCACTCAAATTAGTCCTACTTTGTCTCCTGTTCACTCTCACTCCTCTCCCTTGAGCTCTCCTTTGCCTTCCACCTCACAATCTGATTCTTCTCCCTCTTGTCACAGCCCTCTTCCTGTTCAAACTGTTCAGTCCTCTCCTGGTCTCTCATCCTCTTCCTCCTCTTCTTCTTCTGTCTCTGAATATATTCCTCCTAACTCATTACCAATGATTTCACCTACTCATTCTATTCAAACCAGATCCAAGACAGCAGCCAGATCCATTGCTCTTCTTGCTCATATTGAACCTTCTACTGTGAAACAAGCTCTACACAGTCCCCCTTGGTTTGAAGCCATGAAGGCTGAATATAATGCTTTAATGACTAACAATACTTGGACTCTTGTGACTCTACCTCCTGACAGGAATTCCATTGGCTGTAAGTGGGTGTTTAAAGTTAAAGAAAATCCTGATGGTTCTGTGAATAAATATAAGGCTAGACTTGTGGCTAAGGGATTTCATCAACAAGAAGGTTTTGACTACAATGAAACCTTCTCACCTGTTGTCAGACCTGTCACCATTAGAATAATGCTTACTCTTGCTCTCACTTACTCTTGGTCAATTCGGCAGTTGGATATTAATAATGCTTTTCTAAATGGTGATTTACAAGAAGATGTCTACATGTCTCAGCCTCCTGGGTTTGAAGATTCTGATAAGGGATTGGTTTGCAAGCTCAATAAAGCTTTGTATGGCCTTAAACAGGCTCCTAGAGCATGGTTTGATAAGCTAAAAGGTGCATTGGTTCAGTTTGGGTTCAGATCAAGCTGTTGTGACCCTTCATTGTTTATTTCCAAGACTTCTACTCACTGCACCTACATCCTTGTATATGTTGATGACATTATTGTGACTGGTACTGATGCTTCTTATATTCAGCAACTGATTCAGCAGCTTCATTCTCAGTTTGCATTAAAGGATCTTGGCACTCTTGACTACTTCCTTGGTGTGGAGGTTAAGCCTCATTCTTCTGGTGGCCTGGTGCTGTCCCAGTCTAAGTATTTGCGTGATTTACTCACTAGAGCTGATATGTTTGATGCTAAAGGGATTTCTTCTCCCATGCCTTCACATTGTAAACTCTCACGGTTTGGATCACACTATTTTTCAGATCCTCATCTATACAGATCAATTGTGGGTGCTCTTCAATATGCAACAATTACTCGCCCTGAGATCAGTTATGCTGTTAATAAGGTTTGCCAATTTATGGGTCAACCTTTAGATGATCACTGGAAAATTGTGAAGAGAATTTTACGATACTTAAAAGGGACTATTACCTATGGCCTTGTTCTTAAAAAGGCGAGTCCTCATCTTCCCTTTACCCTCACTGCATACTGTGATGCTGATTGGGCAAGTGATCCTGATGATAGGCGTTCAACTTCAGGGGCAGCACTCTTCTTGGGTCCTAATCTTGTTTCTTGGTGGTCCAAGAAGCAAACTCTTGTAGCAAGGTCCACAACAGAAGCTGAATATCGAAGTTTAGCACTTACTTGTGCTGAAATCTTGTGGATTAAGTCTCTTCTTTGTGAATTACAGGTTTCTTTGGGTACTCCTCATGTTTTCTGTGATAACCTTAGCACAGTGGCTCTCTCTCACAATCCTGTTCTGCATGCCCGCACAAAGCACATGGAACTGGATATATTTTTTGTTCGCGAGAAAGTTCTTGCAAATGAGATTATTGTTCATCACATTCCTTCCTCAGATCAGCTGGCAGATACTTTGACAAAGCCTCTTCCCTCTGAACGTTTTGCACACTTAAGAACCAAACTCAGTGTTCTTGACTCAGTAACTCAAGATCCCTGAGTTTGCGGGGGTGTATTAGATATATGGGTGTAGCTTCTTTTAATATACCTGTTTGCATGGGATGTTTCCCTCCTTTGAGTTTGTTACATTTCTGTTACATGGGTGTAGATTCTTTGTATTCTGTTAGTTTGTTACTTGTTTGTTTGTTAGACCTTCTCTCTATATATTGATAGATAGGTCCCTGTAATTCATTGATTCAATAATACAAAACCTTTCCTTCCCTCTCTCTCTTCTCTCTTCTTCTCTCTCTCTCATCCATGACTTCTCTCAAGAACTCGAAGAGTCCATAATATGCCACTGTTTTATGCATAAAATGCCACTGTTTTAGTCCATAATATGCCACTGTTTTATGCATAAAATTCCACTGTTTTAGTCCATAATATGCCACTGTTTTATGCATAAAATGCCACTGTTTTAGTCCATAATATGCCACTGTTTTATGCATAAAATGCCACTGTTTTAGTCCATAATATGCCACTGTTTCAATGTCCAAAAACCAAGATTTATGCCACTGTTTTGAAGTCCAAAGTGCCACTGTTTCTGTTTTAAAATGGTCACTGTTTCTGCTGTAAGGTGCTACTGTTTTTCTGCTGTAAAACGTCACTGTTTCTGTTTTAAAACGTTCACTATTTCTGCTGTATGTTTACTGTTTTCCTGCTGTAAAACGTCACTGTTTCTGTCCACTGTTTTTAAGGAAAATACCACTGTTTTAAAAGAACAACTCACTGTTTCTGCTCACTGTTTTAAACACAAACGTCACTGTTTTCCACTGTAAAACACTGCCGTATGCTCACTGTTTTGCTGCTGTAAGACACTGCTGTATGCTCACTGTTTCTGCTGTAAATAGCCACTGTAAATGATTGGTTGTAATTGATTTAGGTGCGCTTAAGAAGTGAGATACTTCGCTGCTGTTTGGTAATATTTAAGGCACACAAAGGTAAGTGTCAGGCGATATTGCCTAATGTGACTATTGACTACTGGTATAAAATTGTGACATGATGCTCCATATGCCGTAAAAATATTATGTTCCATTATGATGAAAGGAAACTGCCAAAAATGTGCCGTGATGGCTATACGATTATGAGGTAAAGACGTTATGTGGCAGCATAACGCATATGAAAGGTATATAAGCATGCACCTTACATCATACCGCATTTTTACGCTTTGTGTGTGAAAGCATAGCATGACATGCATGTATCAAAATCATATAGGCCTTGTTTTAGAATAGTTATGTACAGGACCATGTGTTTGAGCAAGCATCATATAGGCATCCCCAAGGTACCGGGGTATGGGACACCTGGCATCAGTCCGCATAGGCCCACAGTTGGAATCCACATGGAGCTCAGGTGCCAAGGGATATTTGATTCCACTGTGAAGTGCGCGCACGACGGTGCTAAAAGTGCAAAGGAAAGGCGTTATATACGCAATATATGAATATGATGAAAAGGAAAAAGGAAAAGGAACAAGGATATGTTGAAGTGACTGTTTATGATTTTGTGCCTAGTTAATACTGTTACATTATTGGTTTTGTTGCCACACTACTGGGATTATTCTCACCCCTTCGGGGCTGCTATTTTTCCAAAATGGCAGGAGGACGTAAAAGCATTTGAAGGAGTGATGTTTTGCTGTTGATTGCTGATGCGTGGATTATCACTGTTGCTGTTTGTTTAATTGGATGACTGTAATGATTAATGTTTTAATACTCTTGGATGACTGTAGTCTTTATCATCTTTATTTCATCTTGAACTTTTATGAACAGCGGCTATTTTGGAAAACGTTTGTGAAAAGAATTTAAGTGCTGGAAATTTTTACAGTGCACCTTACGGGTGGTGTTGTTATGAGCAAATGAACTCTGATTTACTATTATTTTATATGCACGCGAAGCCCCAAACGTGCTCTTTCTAAATCACTTGAAATATTTTTTTTTTATCGTCCGAACAGAAGTAATAAGAATTGTAGAAATGCTTTTCGGATTTGAACTTAGTAAAAGAATCCTTGATAGCTCATGTGACGTTAACGACTCTAATTCCGCTTAGCAAACGACTCTCTTGGATGCATACAAGGGAGGGCGTTACACTAATTGGTATCAGAGCAGTTTGGTCCATGGATTTGCTTGTGATTGATTGTATTGATTGTTGATTGTGTTTATCTGCTGATTGACTGCCTAAATGTGCTATAGCTTAAGTATATATTGACTAGGATAGTTAGATTGTTTAGACTGTTCTGTGATAAGACACGGATGCATAGCTAACTTGTCCGAATTGAACTCGAGTACCTACTTGAGACTGCTGCCATGAATAACTTGCGGTGAGCCTGATCAACTCATTTCCTGATATTGTGAGTGCAGAATCATGGCAGGTGGTCGCGGTTCAACTCGGGGAAGGTCTGGCGATGCGGAAGAGGATCTTATCACTACCATTGGGGGACTGGCAACGTTTATCCAGAATATGAGCCAAGAATGGCGCGACCATAGGCAACAGAATCAGAACCAACCCCCACTGCATGAAAATGCAGAAGAAATTGCCCGTCGGAGGTTGAAAGACTTCCGCAACTTCCAACCACCTACCTTTGAGGGTGAAGACAACCCCGAGGCTGCAGCGAAGTGGCTGCAGATGATCGAGCATATTTTCGAACGCATGGCATGTCCAGAAGCGCAGAAGACTGATTACGCGTCGTATCAGCTGATGGGAGAAGCTTTAACATGGTGGACTGGTGCGAGGGCTCTGCTGAGAGCTCAGGACGTGGAACTAACATGGGCCGTGTTCAGACAAGTATTTTTGGATAAGTATTTTCCTAAGGCAATGAGAAGAATGAAGCACGCTGAACTGCTGTCACTCAGGCAGGATAACATGACGGTTAATGAGTATATTGCAAAATTT
This sequence comes from Gastrolobium villosum, assembly GCA_032173675.1. Classification (NCBI taxonomy): domain Eukaryota; kingdom Viridiplantae; phylum Streptophyta; class Magnoliopsida; order Fabales; family Fabaceae; genus Gastrolobium; species Gastrolobium villosum. The sequence goes on along the minus strand of JAVKPL010008005.1, from coordinate 11,612 downwards.
GGGCAACTGATCGAGTACGCCAACTTTGACCGGAACATTTATGACGAAGAATGGCAGGTGGAGAAGTTCGAAAGCGGATTGCATCCGGAGATCCGTAAGCTCATCTTGACCACGGCTAATCGTACACTTCCGGAACTCATCAACCAGAGTCGTCAGGCAGAAGGAATCATTAATGAGGCCAAGAACTTGAACAAGCCACCGACACAATTCCACGGAGGAAACCGAGCAGGCAGATTCTTCAGGACGGCACCTGGTAGGGGTCGAGGCAGAGGTACGCCGTTGCAGGCGCGGCCTGGAAATTTTAAGAGAAACTATACTGTGGGTCAATCGTCGACTGGACGTCAGGGCGCGACTGTTTGTGCTACCTGTGGAAAGAATCACTTTGGAGTCTGTCGCAAGAACAACAATGCGTGTTTCAGATGTGGTCAGCAAGGACATTTTGCTTACAAATGCCCCCAGAACGCTGATCAACAGCCTACGCAAGCACGGGTGTTCACATTGGATGCAAATGAAGCACAGAAGTTTCCCAACCTGATCAAAGGTAATGTCACTTTAAATGGTCACCCAATTTCTGTTATCTTTGATTCCGGAGCGTCTGGCTCTTTTATGGCAAAGCATACTGCTTTGAGAATAGGCATCACCCCAACCCCGCTACCTTATGAGTTACACATCAGCACACCTACTGGAGGATCGTGCACGGCCTCAGAGATCTGCAGAGGTGTTACCTTGCAGTATGAAGGGAGCACGTATACAGTTAACTTGGTGGTCCTGCCGGTATTCAACTTCGATGTGATTATCGGTATGGACTGGTTGACGGAAAACGGGATAACTTTGGATTGTCGAGCAGGGAAAGTCGTTGTTCCTGCGAAAGATGGTAATTTTCAACCTTTCTCTCTCATTTCGTTATTGCAAGTTAGAAAAGAGCTCCGCAAGGGAGCAGCAGGGTATCTTTTGTCGATCGAGGCTGAGACCTCGGTTGACAATCAAATTCAGAACGTACCGGTAGTTAGAGAATTCGAGGAGGTATTCCCGGATGAAATACCTCGATTGCCTCCTCATAGGGAAATAGAATTTTCTATCGAACTTGTTCCTGGAGTTGGACCAATCTCCATTGCCCCGTATCGTATGGCGCCGTTGGAACTTCGCGAGTTGAAGAAGCAGATAGAAGAGCTTTTGGCCAAGGAATTTATCAGACCGAGTACTTCCCCATGGGGTGCTCCAGCCATCTTGATTAAGAAGAAGGATGGAAGTTTACGGTTGTGTGTAGATTACCGTCAACTGAACAAAGTAACGGTGAAGAATAAGTATCCGCTACCGAGGATCGACGATTTGATGGACCAGCTGAGAGGAGCCAGAGTCTTTTCCAAGATAGATTTACGATCGGGATACCATCAGATCCGGGTCAAACCGGAGGATATTCCGAAAACCGCTTTTAGGACTCGTTATGGGCACTACGAATATCAGGTGATCCCATTCGGACTTACGAATGCTCCAGCGGTATTCATGGACTACATGAACCGCATTTTTCGCCCCTTTCTTGATCAGTTTGTTATTGTGTTTATCGACGACATCCTGATTTACTCAGCTAATGAAGAGCTGCACGCGGAACATCTGAGGATTGTCTTGCAAATCTTGAAGGAGAAGCAGTTGTACGCGAAATGGTCGAAGTGCGAGTTTTGGCTTAAAGAGGTCCAGTTTCTGGGCCATGTCATTTCATCAGAAGGTATCGCGGTGGACCCCAGCAAAGTTGAAGCTGTCATGAATTGGGAACGACCCAAGACTGTCACCGAAGTAAGAAGTTTCTTAGGTCTTGCTGGATACTATCGAAGGTTTATCCAGAATTTCTCTCAGATAGTGCAACCTCTCACTCGTCTCACTCGGAAGGACAAGCCTTTTGAGTGGACTGAAGCTTGTGAAGAATGTTTCTTGGAACTAAAGAGCAGATTGATGAGTGCTCCCGTACTCACGATTCCGGATCCTACCCGAAAGTTCGAAGTATACTGCGATGCGTCGCTGAAAGGACTTGGATGCGTGTTGATGCAGGATCGTATGGCGGTAGCTTACGCATCTCGACAACTTAAGCCTCACGAAGAAAATTATCCTACGCACGATTTGGAGTTAGCAGCTATAGTGTTCGCACTTAAAATCTGGAGGCACCACCTGTATGGTTCGCAGTTTGACGTGTTCAGCGATCATAAGAGTTTGAAGTACTTGTTCGATCAGAAGGAGTTGAATATGCGGCAACGACGGTGGATGGAATTTCTGAAGGACTAAGATTTTGAACTTAAATACCACCCAGGAAAGGCGAACGTGGTAGCTGACGCCCTGAGCAGGAAGACACTGCACACTGCAACTCTGATGATGGAAGAGCTGAAATTGTTTAAGGCCTTTCGAGACTTGAACGTATCTGTTGACGAGAGAGGGAATAGCATGAGATTGGGAAATATAAAGGTGGAGAAGGAATTGATCAGTAGAATTAAGGAGGCTCAGAAAGATGAAGAGTTAGTCCGTGTTTTGGTTGGCAACCAAGATGTTGTAAAGGATGAGAATGATGTTTGGAGATTTCAAGGACGGCTGGTTGTGCCGAATGAAGAGTTGAAACAAGAAGTTTTACAGGAGGCTCACAAGGGTAAGTATGCAGTTCATCCTGGATCCACGAAGATGTACCATGACATGAAGACCTCGTTTTGGTGGCCGGGTATGAAGCGTGATATTGCTGAGTATGTATCTCGATGCTTAACTTGTCAGAAGGTGAAGTACGAACATCAGAAACCGTCGGGACTCCTTCAACCTTTGGAGATTCCCGAATGGAAGTGGGACAGTGTTGCGATGGATTTTGTAGTTGGACTTCCTCGGATGCGAGAAGGATATGATTCTATCTGGGTGATTGTTGATCGTTTAACGAAGTCAGCTCATTTCTTACGTGTTAGAACCACGTATGATACAGAGAGGCTTGCCAGAATTTATCTGCAGGAGATTGTGAAGCTGCATGGAGTTCCTACGAGTATTATCAGCGATCGTGATCCCAAGTTTACATCTAAGTTCTGGGAATCCTTTCAAAGAGCATTAGGGACCCAATTGAGGTTGAGTACTGCTTACCATCCGCAGACCGATGGACAGACGGAACGCACCATTCAAGCATTAGAAGACATGTTGCGAGCATGCGTTTTGGAGTTAGGTGGCAGCTGGGACAGTTATCTTTCGTTGGTTGAGTTCGCTTACAACAATAGTTACCACTCCAGTATTCAGATGGCACCGTACGAAGCTTTGTATGGGAGGAAATGCAGATCCCCGTTATGTTGGACTGAAGTGGGTGAGCGAAGTATGTTAGGACCTGATCTAATTCAAGAAACATCCGAGCAAGTAAAGAAGATTCGGGAGAATATGCAGCGGGCTCAGGCCAGACAGAAGAGTTATTACGACAAGCGTCATAAGCCTCTATCTTTCGAAGTCGGAGACCATGTATTTTTGAGAATCACACCTACATCGGGACTCGGAAGGAGAATGGGAGTAAAGAAGTTAAGTCCACGGTACTTAGGACCGTATCTGATTATGGACCGGATTGGAGAGTCTGCATACCGGTTGGCTTTACCACCCAATCTGTCAGGAATTCACAATGTATTTCATGTGTCACAGCTACGGAGGTATCTCTCTGATCCATCTCACGTATTACAGCCGGAAGAAGTGGAACTAAAGGAAAATCTGACTTATCAAGTGCAACCGTTCCAAATTCTTGAAAGATCCGTCAAGCGACTCCGTTCTAAAGAGATTCCGTTGGTGAAAGTATTATGGAACAACAGATCAGCAACTGAAGCCACTTGGGAGCGCGAGGACGACATTCAGAAACATTATCCAGAACTGTTCAGCTCTTAAGTAAGTTTATTTTGCGGACAAAATTCCTATTTGGTGGGGAGAGTGTAACATCCCGCATAATTAGTAATATACATAAGTACTATATGTTATAGATGTATGTGTAGATTTCGGATTTATGGTTTATGTGAGATGATTTGCGAATTGTTTGACCTTTATCCTTGGATAAGACTAAGGTAATTAATTAATTAAATCATAGGGGGATACATATGTAGACATGTGAATTTAATCATATGAGTAATGTGAGTGTGTGTGTTAGAAGGTTTTAGTGTTATTGGACTTTGGTAGAGGGCTAGTGTGTGTGTGGACTTGTTACTTTTGGACTTGTGTGATTGGATCCTTTGTGTGTGTGGCCAATGGCCCAAGGATGGCTCTTGGATCAAGCTAGTTCAGCCCAAGGTTGTGTCCACCCTTATCTCCCCTAAGCCTTGTCCAACTAGGGTGTCTTGTGTATCAAGGAACAACCACTTGGCTAGGTGTATCATTCCTCTCTTCTTGCGCACAAAAGGATGGATAGGACTTAGAAAAAATCTGCCAATTTCCTTCTTATTTGACCGCCTCCTCACTTGGCTTTTGCACACTTGATTTCAACTTCATTGCATGAAAGACACATGTACAATGTAGCATGATTTTGGGCTGCATTCTCCCTCATTTAGGCGCACATGTAGAGAGCTTGAATCAGATTTTTCTATGACACAAGACTGCCTAACTTGTTGACTTGGAGAACCCCCTTACACCTTCCATCATGAGGCTGCCATGTGCAGATTTTTGCAAGCTTTTGGCAGCCCATCATGAGCCAAACCTGCCCTTGCTTCCACATGCATCATAAGTAGGATCTTGGGGCTGCATCTTCATCATCTTGTGCGCATAAGGACAGCTCCAAAATCAGAGTTTAGGCTGCCACAAATCTGCACTCATGATGCACCTCCTCCACTCCACCCTATGCGCATAGTTTGGCCTTTTGTGTGAGAAAATTCTGACTTAATAAGCACTCATTCAAATCTGAACATATCTCTCCTCACTCCTTGCATGTGCATAGAGTAACTTAGAAGCCAACCCTTTGCTTGTTCAGCCCAAGTATGCAGCCCCACCTCTTCAAGTAACCAGATTTTTACCATGATGACCATCATTGCAACCTCCTCTCCTCTCCCTTTATTTGTGCGCACAAGAGGCCTCCTTCACCTTGCACAAGTGCAGCCAATTTTCCTCCCTCATTCCCTCACTCCCTAGCCGAACCAACAAGCATTCTTGGAGCAAGAAAGACCAAGCCAACTCCCTCCTTCCCTCCCCATCAAACCGTAGCCTTTGTCCCAAGCAAGTGTAAGTTTTCCTCCTCACTTTCACCTCACTGTTCAGTCTTGATTCCTCACCTTTTGGTAGCTGTCCAAGTTGCTCCTCCTCATCCTTGATTGCGCATAGATCTTCTCCTAGGAAGTGTGGACTTGTTGTGTTGTAAAGCTAGGAGGTGGTGTGTGATTCTTGACCTTGAAGGGTGTGCTACAAGAGGTAAGCTTTGAACTTAGAACTCTTTCATTGTGTAACCATGTATGTGTGCTTGAATGTCTCCTTGATTATGTGTGGTTTTGGATTCAAGTATGAGCATGATAGAAGTAGAATGGTGGAGCTAATTCATGATGATTTGTGTGCATAAAAGTCTCATGGTCATGCTTAAGATATATGCCACTGTTTTTGTATGAATATGCCACTGTTTGGAAGGATATATATGCCATTGTTCTGTATGCAAATGCCACTGTTTCTCTATGAATGTACCACTGTTTTGAAGATGAAATGCCCACTGTTTCGGTTCCTCAAAATCACCATTTTATGCCACTGTTTCTGCACATTATATGCCACATTATATGCCACTGTCTCTGCACATACATGCCACTGTTTCTGCACATTATATGCCACTGTTTCTGCACATTTATGCCACTGTCTTGATGTTCAAAAATCCCTCTTCATGCCACTGTTTTGATGCATAAAAACACTCACTATTTTAGCCATCATATGCCACTGTTTTATGCATAAAATACTCACTGTTTTAGCCATCATATGCCACTGTTTTATGCATAAAATACTCACTATTTTAGTCATCATATGCCACTGTTTTATGCATAAAATGCCACTGTTTTGGTCCATAATATGCCACTGTTTTATGCATAAAATGCCACTGTTTTAGTCCATAATATGCCACTGTTTTATGCATAAAATGCCACTGTTTTAGTCCATAATATGCCACTGTTTTATGCATAAAATGCCACTGTTTTAGTCCATAATATGCCACTGTTTTATGCATAAAATGCCACTGTTTTAGTCCATAATATGCCACTGTTTTATGCATAAAATGCCACTATTTTAGTCCATAATCTGCCACTGTTTCAATGTCCAAAAACCAAGATTTATGCCACTGTTTTGAAGTCCAAAGTGCCACTGTTTCTGTTTTAAAATGGCCACTGTTTCTGCTGTAAGGTGCTACTGTTTTTCTGCTGTAAAACGTCACTGTTTCTGTTTTAAAACGTTCACTATTTCTGCTGTATGTTTACTGTTTTCCTGCTGTAAAACGTCACTGTTTCTGTCCACTGTTTTTAAGGAAAATACCACTGTTTTAAAAGAACAACTCACTGTTTCTGCTCACTGTTTTAAACACAAACGTCACTGTTTTCCACTGTAAAACACTGCCGTATGCTCACTGTTTTGCTGCTGTAAGACACTGCTGTATGCTCACTGTTTCTGCTGTAAATAGCCACTGTAAATGATTGGTTGTAATTGATTTAGGTGCGCTTAAGAAGTGAGATACTTCGCTGCTGTTTGGTAATATTTAAGGCACACAAAGGTAAGTGTCAGACGATATTGCCTAATGTGACTATTGACTACTGGTATAAAATTGTGACATGATGCTCCATATGCCGTAAAAATATTATGTTCCATTATGATGAAAGGAAACTGCCAAAAATGTGCCGTGATGGCTATACGATTATGAGGTAAAGACGTTATGTGGCAGCATAACGCATATGAAAGGTATATAAGCATGCACCTTACATCATACCGCATTTTTACGCTTTGTGTGTGAAAGCATAGCATGACATGCATGTATCAAAATCATATAGGCCTTGTTTTAGAATAGTTATGTACAGGACCATGTGTTTGAGCAAGCATCATATAGGCATCCCCAAGGTACCGGGGTATGGGACACTTGGCATCAGTCCGCATAGGCCCACAGTTGGAATCCACATGGAGCTCAGGTGCCAAGGGATATTTGATTCCACTGTGAAGTGCGCGCACGACGGTGCTAAAAGCGCAAAGGAAAGGCGTTATATACGCAATATATGAATATGATGAAAAGGAAAAAGGAAAAGGAACAAGGATATGTTGAAGTGACTGTTTATGATTTTGTGCCTAGTTAATACTGTTACATTATTGGTTTTGTTGCCACACTACTGGGATTATTCTCACCCCTTCGGGGCTGCTATTTTTCCAAAATGGCAGGAGGACGTAAAAGCATTTGAAGGAGTGATGTTTTGCTGTTGATTGCTGATGCGTGGATTATCACTGTTGCTGTTTGTTTAATTGGATGACTGTAATGATTAATGTTTTAATACTCTTGGATGACTGTAGTCTTTATCATCTTTATTTCATCTTGAACTTTTATGAACAGCGGCTATTTTGGAAAACGTTTGTGAAAAGAATTTAAGTGCTGGAAATTTTTACAGTGCACCTTACGGGTGGTGTTGTTATGAGCAAATGAACTCTGATTTACTATTATTTTATATGCACGCGAAGCCCCAAACGTGCTCTTTCTAAATCACTTGAAATATTTTTTTTATCGTCCAAACAGAAGTAATAAGAATTGTAGAAATGCTTTTCGGATTTGAACTTAGTAAAAGAATCCTTGATAGCTCATGTGACGTTAACGACTCTAATTCCGCTTAGCAAACGACTCTCTTGGATGCATACAAGGGAGGGCGTTACAATCAAACACCGAGAATCAATTAATGAAAAAGTTTTGTTTGGTGGTTTTGGTGCTTATGCTTGAAATTATGTAGGAAGTTAATCTAGGGATTGACTTGAATAGTTGGAACAAGTGAACTAAATTTGGTAGTACCATATGATTGTGCGTAGTAATGAATTTGTATTTAAGTTGTATTAAGAGGGAGTGGTTTCTGTTTGATAAATTGGATACATGAAAACTTCTGTTTTGGTGTTGGTTTGCCAGGTATAGCAAATGAAGAAAAATAATTGAAACTGGGTTGTCGGTCGAGTATAAGAATTTGAGTTTAGCAAACATTTGATTTTTTTTTTACTTCTAGTATGCAATTTCCAGAGTAGTGACGTCTAGTTAAATTCAGTCTGTGTACTGTGTTCAAGAAATTTATCTTGTTATGTAATCTGAATGTTTGAGTCCTGTTTTAGTCTAACTGCTTAATGAAAACTCTCTTATTTTGGGAGCTGGTGTGTTAATCCTTTTGTTTGGAGTATTCGAATTTAGGAACTCTCTTTTCTATTGGAAAATGAATGTAATGTGTGGCATATGTTTATTTATCTAATTGTATTTATTTTCCTTTGCTCTTCATCTATAATTCTAATGGGATTACGAGGGTTAGGGTTCGCAATAGGGATATTGGGATCCTAATTCCTGACAAGAAGGAAAGTAACTATTCATGTAGGCACTAGGGATAGGCTACATGAACCGCAAACGTGAAAGACTCACCGAGTTATACGTTTAACCTAAAAAGGAATTACTAAGGGATTAGGGTTCTAATAGAGTTAATAAGGTTAAGATCACTAAGGGATTAAGGCTTAACCAATCAAATAAAAGATGGTGAATCGTTTAATCAATGGGTAAATCGAATGTAAACGTTGATTCAGATTACAAGGTGGGGATCGGAAAGGTGTTTGTCCTCTTACTGCAATATTTTCTCGATTATTTTTTAATCTCTTATAATTCAATCTCTCTTCATCTCTTTCTCAAGAAAAACCCAAAAATACATTTTTACTTTTAGTTTTATTTTTCTCATTAATCAACAATATTTGTCACACCCATTTGGATTTATTCAACTTAAGGGGACTGGTTATTGTAGTACTTGGTCTACAATCCCTGTGGAGACGATACTCTACTTCATCACTTTTATTACTTGGAACGATCGGTACACTTGCCGAGTTCGCAACAATTAGCTTCCGCAATTTTTTTTTTAGTATCATAATTGTACAAAACATGAATTTTGACAATTTATTTATATTAATAATGTTTTATAAATTGTTAGAAATTTGGGGGTGTTACAAAATAGTATCAGAGCCCCTGGTTCGACTTGGGGTTTGCTTTTGATACTGACTCGAAGGATCAAAGATCCCTGAGTTAAATAAATAAATAAATTAGGAAATAAAATAATAGGAGATAAGATAAACAAATCAATCGAGAGAGGTGGGTAGTGAAGGGTTATTTTTCTTGTCCTTTAAATATTTTGAAAATTTGATGATTATATGTTTGGAATTATTTTGTGATTTAAAATTATTATTGATATTATTCTTTAATTTTTTTTAACGCTACCTTTAGTAACTCGTTCTTATTTTAATAAAAGTTATTAGCTTTCTTTTAGTGTTGTTCTTGCATTGATTAAAAATTTCTAGCAAATGAAAGATAATATATGCAATAAAATTTTCTATTTGCTTAAAGAAGATATTCAGAAACTTTTTTTCTAGCTTGATTAAAGTTAACAATTCATTAATTTATAGTGTTTTGAATTTATTGTATTCTATGTTGTCTTGTTTGCTTAGTTATGCATGACTCTTTGTAGTTTGCTTACTTTTTATAAGGGGGTTTCAAAAGAAAGAAAAAAGAGATTTTAAGTTTCGATGACGAAACTTCTTTTAAGGAGGGTAGAATGTAATACACCATATTTTTATTAACTTTAACCTCTTATGCCTTTTAGTTAATTTTAGAAGCTCAAACTTTTTAAATTTCGAGGACGAAACTTCTTTTAAGGAGGGTAGAATGTAATATCCCAGAAAATCAATAGTAATTTATAATAATAATAATAATAATAATATGTACCCTTATGTATGGGATTATAGGCATTGATTGTTGATAGTGTGTCATAAGTTGACTTTAAAGGTGTAACCTTAATTAGTGGTGATTGTAGTTATAACGCTCAGTAGTTATGGTTAGTTATGATGATAATTATTTTTATTAATTTTGTAACCATTAATATATTAGTAATATTCAAAATTTTACATGCAGTTTTTATAATCAAAATAAATGTGATGATCGTTACCTATAATTAATGTTTCAGTTTATTTTTATAATCATTAATAATATTTAAAACTTTAACTACAGTTTTTATAATTGCTCTCTGTTTTTTTTTTTTTGGTAACATTGCTCTCTGTTTTTGTGTGAGAACAGATGGCAAGGGGAGGAAAGGTTAGTGGCAAACGCAATTTCAGGAAAAAGGTTCGGTCACAGGAAGGTGGTTCTGATGAAGATTATGTGATTTCAGATGATGCCGGAGATATGTCTGATTGTCCAGAGGAGGATATCTCTTCTTTAGATGAATGCGCATCCGAGGAGAGTTTTGGTGGTTTTCCTGAAGAGAAGGAGGAAATTCAACGAGTGAGGAAATTCAATAGATCAAAGGCCAAAAATGGCATTTGTGGTCGGCGGAAAATTGCAAGTAAAACCTCACGGAAGAGGCAAAGGATTACATATGCAGAACAAGAAGAACAAGAAAAAGAGGGAGATGGAGATGAGGATGAGGACAAGGACGAGGATGAGGATGAGGATGAGGATGAGGATTGGAATGAGGATTTCAATTTTGATGACGATGAGGAATTTACAATAGAGGAGGAAGATTACTCAGACGAGGAAGAAGAAACAAGGGGGAGAAAAAGGAAAAATAATGCCATAAAAATGGGCAAGAAGGTTTTGCGGAGAAAGGCTTCTGTGACTTCTACCAGAGGTAGGAAAAGGAGGAGATCTAGAGCTTCAAAGAAGCCTTTGAGAAAGAAAAGAAGAAAGAATGGTGGATTAATGAGGAAAGTGCAATGTGAAAATGCAGATGATTTTATAGATAACGACCCAACCATCAGGACAAAGAGTAGGAAAAAACCAGGTCGGAAAAGGAGAAGACTTCTTGAAGATTACAATTCCAATTCTGATTGTTTGTCTGGATCATCTGATTATGAGTTTACTATCTCTGAAGAAGAGAGAGAACAGTTGAGAGAAGGCGAGGAATTGTGTAGAAATTTAAGAAGGAACTTGAGGAGTTCTTCCCTTCTAGTGAAAAATGAGGAGGTTGGAGTACATGAAGTTCCACATCAGCAACGGAAACACCCGGGCCGGAAGGGTAAGGAAAAGATAGAGGAATCTAAACGAAGTAAGGGTAAAGAAAAGGTAGAGGACTTAAAAAGTGAGGTGGGAAAGCAGGTGTGTGGAATTTGTCTGTCTGAGGAAAATAAAGGAAGAGTAAGGGGGGTACTAAATTGTTGCACTCACTATTTTTGCTTTGCTTGCATTATGGAGTGGTCGAAGGTGGAATCTCGTTGCCCTTTCTGTAAGCAGAGATTCAAAACAATCAGTGAGCCTGCACAATCAACGGCGGGGATCGACTTGAGAGAAATGGTGATACAAGTGCCAGAACGTGATCAGGTATTTGAATTTTTCTTTTGGTAATTTTTGACTTTTTGCTCATGGTTTTGCACCTTCTTCAGTTGGTTGCACCTGGTGAAAATATTTTGATTTCATGTGCAGG